>JAQQSO010004872.1:0-12445 GCA_028658305.1 Pachyuromys duprasi | reverse complement strand
GCCAGCCCTGAGGAGACAGGATAAGCTGGGGTTGGATGGAAGGGAAGGAGGTCCTCCCCTGTTGGTGGACTTGGAGGGGGCGGGGAAGAAGGAGATGAGGGAGGGAGTGGGAGGGTAGGAGGGAGTGGGGGAGGGGGCTACGCCTGGGATTCAAAGTACCTAACCTGTGATTGAGATAAAAATAAATAAATTAAAAAAATAAGAAACATCGTTGCCACATGCTAAGATGATTTCAAAAACCACAATCAATTAATTTGCATAGTTGTGGAATCCAGTCTCAAAGGATACATCTATAAAGCATCTCCCACACCTAAGTCTTAAAGAAGGAAAGAGTCCATAAAGATTATAAGGGTCAGAGAACAGGGAGTTTGAGGTGAAGCTATGTTGCTTAGTAATGTCAGAAGATAAATCCATAAAGTCTCACTGATATGACAAACTAAGCAGAAGCTAAAAATCTTCATATACATATATATACATATATATATATATTTATACATGTCGTATATACATATATATATATATATATATATATATATATATACATGCTATGGATCCAGAGTTCTCAAAAATAAAAGAAAACAAAAATTACTGAAAAATATCTAAAATGTTCTTTGAAATTAGAGACATGAAACTAAAATTATCTTTGAGGTTTCACTGTCCATAGAGAGAAAGGTTCAGATAAGAAAACATGGTGTCATTGTTTTTAACTGCTGAGTAATACTCCATGTGTAAAATGCCACATTACTATTATAAATAAAGCGGTTATGAACATATTTGAGTAAGTGTCCTTGTCATAGGATGGAGTGCCCTTTGGTTATATACTCAGGAGTGGTATACTTGAATCTTCATGTAGATTGATTTCCAATTTTTCTGAGAAACAGCCATATTTACTGCCAAAGTGGCTGAGTAAGTTTGCACTCCCATCAGCGATGAAGGAGTGTTCCTTTTGCTCCACATTCTGGACATCATGACCTGCCACTTTTGTTTTTGATCTTAGCCATTCTGATAGGTGTAAGGTAGAATACCAAAGTTATTTTGATTTGCATTCCCTTGATGACTAAGGATACTGAACATTTCCTTTACTGTTTTTGTACCATTTCTAATCCATCCATTGAGACTACTCTTAAGATCTGTACTCCAGTTTCTAGTTGGATTATTAAGTTTGTTGATGTCTATTTTCTTGATTTCTTTATTTATTTTGTGTTTATAGGAAATCCTCTTACAGATGTAGAGTTGGTGATATCATGAAATATGGTGGCAAATGGATGGAATAAGAAGAAAAAAATCATGAGTGAGGGAACACAGACCCAGAAAGTCACACATGGTATTTATCCATGTATAAGTAGATATTAGCTGTGAAGCAAAAGGCAATCATGCTATAGTCCATAGACTCAGAGAGGCTAAGTAACAAGGAGGCCTGAAGGGGGATGAAAAGATCTCCCTGATAATAAGTAGTAGAGTAGATTTTACAGGTGGACTGGAGCAGATGTGATTGGGAATAAGAGGGAACAGGTGGTGGGGGAGGGAGTTAGAACATACTTTGTAAAATGACTGGAATAAGGGGGCATTTCAGAAATGAGGTGGAAACCTAGTAAAATGAAAACTCCAATCTATGAGAATATCCCTATCAAAGACTGTACTGGGAGGCAAAAAGCCTACTATGGCCATCTTCTTTAACCAGGCAAGGCCACAAGTAGGAAGATTAGGACACCAACCCAGTCACAAAACCTACAACATGTAGTTTGTCCTCCTTGCAGAGTGTTCTGGTAGCAGAGCCTAGCAGAACTGCCATCAAAGAGAAGAGAGATTTCATGTAGCTACTGATGTTAGCCAATGTGGAGCTCCATTGTCAAGCATTAAATGGAGCTCAGAGAGTCCTGTGGAGGATGTGGAGGCACCAGAGTTTTCAGGGACACACCCCAAGAACATGTCCTACAAGTGACCAGGAATAATGGGACTTCACAGAATTCAGGAAGTCTGTACAGGTCCTCTACATATAACTTAAGTCAGAGTAGTTCCGTGTGGAATTAGGGATTGTTTATGACTCTTTGCCTGTTTGTGGTACCCTTTTCCTCCTACTGGATTGGCTGTCCAGCCTTGATCTGATGGTTTGTTCATGGTCTTAGTTTCTTATGCTGTGTCTGGTTGATGTCACTCTGAAGCCTGTTCTTTTCTGAAAGGAGGCAGGTAGATCTTGGGAAGAGGGGATATGGCTGGGGCAGGAGAGGAGGGAGGAGAGGGAAGGAAATAAGGATATAGTGCTATTGAGGTGTAATATATCAGGCCACAGAGGGAGACAATGCAGCCACTCCTGATGAGATCTAACAGACTAGGATCAGGAGGAAGGAAAAGAAGACCTCCCCTATCAGTGGACTTGGGGAGGGGCATGTGTGGATAAGGGGAAGGAAAAGAGGGATTGGGAGGTGGAGGGAGGAGGGAGCTACAGGGGGGATACAAAGTGAATAAAGTATAATTAATACAATTTTAAAAATCATAAAAAATAAAGATACAGAAAACAATTGATAAAAAGGAATACTGGAGAAGATGTGGAGGGGAAGAAAACCCACATTTTTTATGACTGGGATTGTAAACTGGTACAGTTTTAGTTTCACTTTAATATATAATATATTATATATTTAATATTGAATATAATACATTAAATATTATATTTACTAAAGAAAAATATTTAGAAATCTTCCAGGGTTTTAGGGTTATATTGATACTACTGATTCACCAACACAGGAGAATTTAATAACTGTTAGGGTCTGACCATTTTCAGTGTACTGACAGATATTGTTGGACTACCAAGGCATTAATTTCTAATCCAATCTAATAATTAGATTTTGTCTTATTCTATGAGTTCTATTCACCTACAATCCCTAATTTAGCATCTTAAGTTGAATTTGTAACATTGAAACTTTGAGAATATTGCTATCTTATTATTATGTTCTTTAATCCCTAGAGGGAAGATTGATATATTATAGAATAATCAATTTTGATAATATCAGATAAGCAATTTCCTAGTGACTAGAACTCTGTGTTAAAGGTTTAGAATTTTAAGTACAGAAAATCCATATATACAGAGCAAGGGTTTTAGTTAAATATTTTATGGTTAGCATATGGTGTAGCAATTCACACTGTATATATGCAAAACTGTAATCTGTGATGTTATTTACATGATAGTAGAAAAATCAAGAAGGGGCACTTTCCTTTTAGTATTTCAACTACAATATGAAAGGAATGGCAAGTTTAAAGCTTTCATATTCTTTTTGTGTGTGCTTATTAAGATATCCTGCATGTATTGTTTAAACTAACTTTCTTCTTGTCTGTCACTTTCACTTTTCTCAGTATCATTAGATCATGAGCTGAATCTCAACAATCATTACTTTATATTCATTTATTGGTGATTACTATCTGCTACTCATGTGGAATGTATGGCTTTATGTTATTCTTTATTTTTTGACACAGTTTGTGTGTGTTTGGTGTGTATGTGTGTGTGTAGCCTTGGCTGTCCAGGACTTCAGTTATACAC
Organism: Pachyuromys duprasi; assembly: GCA_028658305.1. Classification (NCBI taxonomy): domain Eukaryota; kingdom Metazoa; phylum Chordata; class Mammalia; order Rodentia; family Muridae; genus Pachyuromys; species Pachyuromys duprasi. The sequence continues at coordinate 8,913 of JAQQSO010004872.1, read as the reverse complement.
CTGAGTGGCATTGAACTCACAGATATCTGACTGCCTCTACCTGCCTCTGCCTTGCAAACATGCACCACCATGCCCACTTCACTTTCTCTTTCTCTTACAACATTTGGCATACTTAACCAGAATGAGAAAAATACTTCAACTTCTGTTTTCCTCATTTGAAAGCATGGTTGTTTCCTTCAAGAACACATATAATTTTTTTTAGCACAGTGATTAGATATGCAAGTTTTGAAGGCAGGTGATTGAAATGATTGTCTTCAATGCTAGATTCTTTGAAATTGAATTTCTAAATACTGCAATGGCATGTTGTTCATTATACCATGTGGAAGCTGTTTAGATCACTGCATGTCGTGGCACTTGCCTGTAATCCCAGCACTCTGGGAGGCAAAGGCAACTGGATCTCTCTGATTTCCAGGCCAGCCTGATCTACAAAGAGAGTCCAGGACAGTAAGGCTACACAGAGAAACTCTGTCTTTAAAAACAAAACAAAGAAACAAACAAACAGTTGTATAGGTCATGTTAAATAATGCAGTTCCACACTTAACTGAAATGCTCCTGGCAACTGATAATTACTAGCACAGGAAGACTTTGCTTTCCTCAGGGATAATGTCCCAGGGAATCTGCCAGTACCACAGTAGATAGACCTATTTCCAGTCTGGCTGCATTAAGTTGATCCAGTGTATAGAAGGAGGAGGAGGAGGGGAAGGAGGAGGGGAAGGAGGAGGGGAAGGAGGAGGGGAAGGAGGAGGGGAAGGAGGAAAAGACGAATAAAGAAGAGGAGGAGGAGGGGAGAAGTTGAAAATGGCAATAAAAATAGTAAGGAAATTTTTGAGGAGGAATGAGAACTGAATTTGATCAATATTTTATATGAATATTTTATGAATATTCTTTATGATTATTTTAAAAGAAACAAATACAACATTTTAAGATTCATTATTACCATTAATGACATGTTCATGAAACACAATATACAAGTTTTTTTAACTCTTGATTTGCCTTGTATTTAAGCCAACTTTATGAAAATGGATATTAAGTAAGCTATTTACATAATTAGAGAGGAAAGACTGAGATGAAATTGAACAGAACAAATCATTTAAAATACAATTAGAAATCATAAAACATATTTTAACTTCATTGCACATCACATTCATTCTTCCAAACCTTTAAAAATATTCTTTAAAATATATTTATTATGTCTAAATATACATTTAGACATATATATGTACATATATATATAAATATATATAATATATATATGTGTATACATATACACATATATATATATTTGAACAGATTAAAGAGTCATGGTATATTGTGGAAGAGGGGGTAGAAAGATATTAAGAGACAGAAGACAAGAAAATCTTCTGTGAGACTGTGTGTCCTAGAATTGACAAGAAAACTTTCCCATATTACTTCAATGGCTTGGTGGCCTACACAAAACCTTAAAAAGGATAGTAGGAACAGCCACATTCACATGAAAGGAGGAATTCTCCTAGAACTGCAGGCAACTGAAGGAGTGCTAAGTTGGATATCTAACTTTCTTTAGGGGTGAGTTGCCTAGTTGCTTATCTAGTACTCACTCATTAGCCCTGAAATCATATACACATAAGCAGCACTAAATGCTTGTATTTATATAATTGTATGCTTCACATTTGTGTGTAACAATAACAATTAAAGAAAAAGACATGGTGAATCTATGAGAGAGAAATTTAGGAGGCACTGGATGGTTTAAAGTGAGAAAGTGGATGATGGAAATGATATAAATACATTGTAATTAAAATTATAAAAAAATAACAAAATAACTTAATAAGGCTACTTACATGTATTCACTTATTTTTACTGTAGCATTTCCTGCTGTGACTAGAGATACACCTTCATAAAACTGATTAGATTATTATTTTGTGTTCCATGGAACTGGAGCCACCAGAAGATAATATTATCTGTAAACAAAGCACAAAATTTGTTTTAAATGTGTGACATAAATATGCAGATGTGAATATTCCACAGGAATTTATAAATATAGATAATGATACTATATATCTAGCTACTACTTATGACAAGTTTTGCACTGCTCAGTCTGTGTTATAAATTTAAATTCTTCCAAGAAAACAATTAAAACAATAAAGTTGGAGCTTATATCTGAGAGGGTAATTGGTTAGATAAGTGGATAAGGATTAACAATAACAATGGTTGGACCTAGTTCTTAGAATGTGAAATGACCGAAAACTATGGTGCATTTGTGTTGCCCTCGTTTTCACGTTAAAATTGCGTTCCCAAGTACATGATTATTTTCTTTACTTAATGGGGGCAAACTGTGTAGTTCTCGTGGTCAGGTAAAACCTCCACTGTGGGAAATACATTTGAGATTTTTGAAAAGGCATGACATTTTATTCCCTGTAATTAGGTAATTAATTCTTGTGGGTTTACAAATGGCATGTTGTGTGAGAGAAGTATGGAAAAGTTGTAAATTCAAATATTTCTTTTACCTTAAAGTTCCATGAATCTTTAAAATAAACATTTCATTCTATTTACAAAATAGATATGATTTTATTATAAATTAAATAAAATTTGAAAGGGAAAGGAACTATGACCTATTTTGAAGTATTTACCTAGAAATAGAGAACTCCAAAAACAAAAGAAGTAAACTACCCAAATGATAAACTTGATTTTCTATCATTTGAAAGATGCTAATTTGTGCATTTTAATTCACCATTTGGGACATTGTAATAAATATCTTGGTCCATGTCTGACAAAAATACAATTGTTTTCAAAACTACATATATTGCATCTGAGAACTTAAGTTTCATGATACAAAATCAGGAGATTAAATAATAAGAGAGAGCTTTCTTGGTGACACACTAAAATATATGAAGAAATGCATGAGCATAGACAATAATGCATATCAGAATTTGAGATTTACAAGATATGTTTGTTAAATCATATCCTTAAATTCTAATTCATAATGTCACAGAATATACATGAGCATTGAGAAATGGAGAAAGCGAGAAACACTGGACCAAAGTAGGACCAACATTCAACACAGAAATAATTTTGTAGCTTCATGTCCAATGTCAAACTAGTTGAATGGCTTTGATCTTCTAGCTTTGCTGCCTGAACATACTTTTTCTCTCACCCTCTGCGTGCGGCTCTTCTTGGCAGACATCCCACAGTTCTGACATCTCAACAGCTTAGTGCACCACTCCTGCTCAGGTTCCACTTTCAGAGCTTCACTCAGTGATCTGTCAGGGCCTTTCGCCTACCCAGGACCATTTTGCTTTTCATTCAGTTCCCATTGTTTCCTTTTGCTATAAATGTGGATAAAAGTAATTATTAATAAGGCATGAACTCTACACTAGCTCTTTGACCTCCCCACGCCCTGTGGGGAGAGCAGCCTAACTAGGCCACAGAAGAGAACATTGCAGCCAGTCCTGAAGATACCTGATAAGCTAAGGTCAGGAAGCACCTCCCCTATCAGTGGACTTAGAGAGTGGTAAGAAGTAGATAAAGGAGGGAAGGTGGGATTGGGAGGGAAAGAGGGATGAGGCTACAGCTGGGATACAAAGTACATAAACTGTAATTAATATAAAATATAAATTTAATAAATAAAAATAGTAAATTAACATTACTCTGCTTTGAAATCTCCACTAAGGAAATTAGTCAACTACATTATAATATAGCCTCAAACAAATTCTTAGGAAGAAGACAATGGCCACATTTTTTTCCCAAAATATTGGAAGAAAGTTCTCTAGCTCGTTATTAATATTGTTACTTTTCCAAAGATCTTAAGCTGGACATTTACAGTCTTCATTCTTCTCTGTACTGTCTTCTAAGTTCCCACTGAAATGTTCCACCATGTCATACTTCCAGCATTGAAAGTATTTTCTAGCCCAAAGTTCTACTCCACATTCCTCTGAGAGACATGGTCAGTTTTATTACAGGAACACTCCACAATATGGCTACCAGATTTTATATAGATTTTTTTCTATTGCTGTGATAACAAAACATTGGCCAAGCCAATTTACAAAAGGAAGGCTTCATACAGTTCATGTTTTCAGAAGGATAAGAATGTACTTAGGCAAGGAGATGACATGTTAGGAAACTCACTATTGTGGATCCAGGATGATCTGAGAGCTCACATCTTTAAACATAAGCACGGGGTAGAGAACACACTTGAGATGGTATGAGTCTCTAAATATTTAAAGTCCACCTCCAATAAAAACATACCTTTGAATCCAGGATAAGCTCAGAAAGATAATCAGGAGATATGTTGGGACTATTTTGTAGGCAAATTTTTATAATTTAGTTCATGGTATATCATCAATATATGACAATTGTCAGACACTAACAAGTAGAGATGAATCAAACTAAGACTTCTACACATTTTGTAAATATTAGGTTGAAGAATATATATACATTCCATAACATATTTCATCTCAGAATTTAGTGGAGAAATATTTTTAAATAGATAAGTAATCAAGAAAACTATAGTCATTATTTTGGTATAAAAACAACAAAAGTTTTCTTGAAAATAAAATAGAGTATGATGAAAATTTCTATGTGTATATGTTAACACTTAATACTCTTGCATAATTGATCAAGTTGAAAATGACAGAACTTGTAGATAATTATTAAAATTAATCATTGTATTATTGTATTATAAACTCATGAACAAAGATATTAACTGGTATTTCTGTAATCATTTAATAAGCAAATCAAAGTGTTTCACTTCAAGCCTTAGTAGTTCTATAATATCTTTTAAGTCATAGTGAGAATAAATTGTGTTAAGATGTTGAGTTATCTCATATCTCCATAGAAAATGGAGGCATGCTTTTATTCACCTGTCTTAAAATTTCAGTGCTACAGAAAGACATTCACTATTAATAAAAATTGCTTTGAGCAAAACAGGAGATGGCAGTGTTTGATCATCATTTCAGATATGAAATGCTTGTACAAAATAGTCAGTTAAGTCAGAAAATATCAATATAAATCCAGGCACAAAGCCTTTTATTGTCTTTTAGTTTAATTTAGAGTGCTGGAGTTTTAATGTGACAAAGGCATTAGAAAGGAAAATAAAAATGTAAGTTTCCTTTGCTTATTTTGATAAGAAATTTTAAAACTAAAAAATATTTTTATAAAATGTTTAAATTTCTTAAAGATAGAAATAATAGCTAACATTTAAATAATGTTTTCTTTTATGCATTGTATTTGATTTTAAATTTGATGAACATTTAAAAAATTATTTTCAACTATATAAAGCCATTTCCAATGATTACATAATATCTAAATGACACTTATTTCACATAGTCACACTAACTAATTTACATATACCTAAGCTAGAAATTCACTAGGCAATTGTCTAATAATTAGAGATGAAAGAAAGGAAATTGAAGGATAGTTGAAAAATCTTTTCATGTAAATTCATTATGTCATTTTTTCTGAATTAATGGAAATTCACAGTTTAGAAACAAGGTTTAGTCTCTTAAAATAATTTGGCCTTGTTTTGCTTTGCTTTCTGCATCTCTTCATTTATAAATTAGCAGCAGATCTTGTGTTTTTGTACAAAACCTATGCAAGAACAAGTCACCCAATATTTTAGCATGCAATGAGAAATGGATTATGAAATATTACTCCTAACAAGTTTTGAACAGTTGATGGCTCTAGGGTAAGACAAGTCAGTTTTATTCAAGCATGTAATTCCTAGTAGGTTGACCACATACTAGATGGCTACAAACCTAATAGTGTATGGAGAACAGAAATTAGAACTAAAATGTTATTTTATAAAAGACATAAAATTAGAGATGGGGTAAAAAGGCGGGGTGTATCTGGAGGTAGTTAGAGAGTTAAGATAAATATGATCTAAATAAATTCTACAAAATTCTAAAAGAATTAATGAATATATAAAGTTAAGGAATACATATTGGAGTAGCAACAGCATCTTCAATAGCCCGTAGGCTTCTTTATATCAAAGATCAAAGCCAAAATCTTTCAAATAATGTGGCAGTAAGTAGAATGGATGAAAATCTTTACCAGATACACTTCAGACAGAAGGTTGGTGTTTAGAAAATACACACACATATCCAAGAAGATAAACAACCCAATTAAAAATTAACTGACAGCATGCAAAATAAAAATACCTTAGGAAAATTTTAAATTTAATTTTACTTTTATCAATTACAGTTTATTCATTTTTATCTCAGCTGTACCCTCTTCCCTAACCCCACTCTTCCTTCCTTCTTCTTCTCCTATGCCTCGCCCTCCAGTCCAATGACAGGGGAGGTCCTCCTCCCCTTCAATTGACCCTATTCTATGAGGTCTCATCAGTATTGTCGTCATAGAAAATATTAATTAAAATATTAATTGGAAAATGTTAATTAAATATTTTATCTATCAGATAAATATAAATTGCTTTGAGATATTTTTTTCCTATCATAATTGTTTTGGTTAGGTTTTCATTACCTTGAAAAGACAGAATAATCCAGACAACTCTTATAAAGACCAACATTTAATTGGGGCTGTCTTACAGCTTCAAAGATTGAGTCTGTTATTATCACACTAGGAATTATGCAGGTGTGCAGGCAGACATGGTGCTGGAGTATCTGAAGGCAACCATTAGCAGACTGTTTCATACTGGGTGGATTTTGTGCACTAAGAGACATCAAAGCCTACCTCTCAAGTGACATACTTACTCTAACAAGGCCAAATCTCATAATAGTGCCATTCCTCATGGACTAAATATTCAAACACATGAGTGTATGGGGGCCAGACCTATTCAAACCACCACATTTTCTCCTTAGACCACATTGATTTGTAGCCATAACACAGTGCACAATGCATTTAGTCCAACTTCAAATCTGTTTCATATTCATAATCTAAACCCATAATCTATCTCAAGAATATTTAAAAGTCCAAAGGTCAAAGTATCTTTTGAGATTTGTGAAATTTATTAGCTGTAATCTCCTATAAAATCAAAAATTAAGTCATATCACATACATCCAACAAATCAGGATATATATTATCATTCCAAAATAGAGAAAAGGAAGCATAGTGAGGACATAGTAGCCCAAAGCGAGACCAAAACCAGCTGTTAAACACCTCAAACTCTGTACCTTCATATCTGATTTTAAAATGTTCTTCATGTCTCTAACTTCTTTCATCTTCATTGATTGCTACATACTTCTTTCTCTTGGGCTGGTCCCACTCTCCAATAGAAGCTGTTCTTGGCAGGTGTCCCAAGGCTCTGTTCTCTCTAACATATTGGGTTCTCCAAGGCAAATTCAACTTCATAGATCTTTTTTCAAATGTCTGGGATCTAGGTATGGTCTTCTGTGATCCTCCAAAGGGATGTCACATCTTCATCTTGCCCTCTGTAGCACTCTAAATTTCAGCTGTCTCCACTATTCTCCACTATAGATTCTTGTTGCTAATCGTCATCGCACAGTACCAGCATCTCCAATTAGCTCAGATCTTCTGTTCCAACTAGGCTTCACTTTCACCAATAGCCTCTCATATTATTTTCTTTATGGTGCCAAACCTTAACTTCTTGCAAGAATCCTTCAGTCCTGTGACTTCAACTACCACTGAGGTTGCACCAAAGGCTTTTCTCAGCCTCTCACACTGCCAAGCCTCAGTTTCACTACAAAAGGTGGACATTATGCCTGGTACAATTAAATGGATCAGAGACTTTTTGAATAGGTCATAGGGTCTAGTGGAGAACCCTGTACTATTATTCTCATAAATAGAGATTGTGCCAATGGTTTATATCTAGGCCCATAGGGCATATTTCAGCGCACTTCAAAGACTCTTATTCCACACGACACGGAGCTATTACAGTAGAGATTTGACATGAAATATGCAGATTTTAGAGCCCTCACCTCTAAATAGAACAGCAGTGTTGCTACCTATTTCACCAGGGTCCCAAATCATCTCTATGGCACAGAAAGATTATATGAATCAGAGGTAGTATATGTCTTCACCAAACTATATTTGTTTAACATAATAGCACCAATGAGCACACAGATTCAAAGTGTTTGAGACTATATACAAGACTCAAGCATGACTGAAGGAGATGATCATAGTAGTTGAGGAGCTACTTGGAAGTGATGGCTGGTGGGGTCTGGAGATTTAGTTTTCTTTAGAAATTTAGCCCATGCTGGCTTCCCATGTTTCAGTATGATATCTTATACACTTCCACATACAGGTAACATTAGGAGGATTCAGTGAGATAAAAGAAGTTGAACAGAATAGGGGAGGCCTTGGATGGGATGGATGGTAATATTATTTGGATAAAGAAATGAAATTGAAATTCTTTTTTTTAAAATTTATTTATTTTTATCTCAATCACAGGTTAGGTACTTTGAATCCCAGGCGTAGCCCCTCCCTCAATGCCTCCTACCCTCCCACTCCCTCCCTCATCTCCCTCCTCCCTGCCCCCTCCAAGTCCACCAACAGTGGAGGACCTCCTTCCCGTCCATCTAACCCCAGCTTATCCTGACTCCTCAGGGCTGGCTGCAATGTCCTCCCCTGGGATCTAGCGAGTCTGTCACTCCCTGGCTTGTATGTGGGAGGGTCAAAGAGTCAGCCATCAAGTTCATGACTGAAACAGTCCCTGTTTCCCTGAAGAGGGTCTTCAGTCCTGCACCGAGCTATCCTGGGCCCCATCTGTGCAGGGATTCCAGGCCACATCCACACATGGTCGTTGGTTGTAGAAACCGTCTCATACAAGACCCCAATGCCCTGCTAAGTTTGGTCTTTGTGGAGCTCTTGTTCTCCCCAAGTCTCAACAACCTCCCCCAGATCTATCTTTACTTCTTGCCCTCTGTCAGAGGCTTGATCGCCAGTCATTATATCTGCTCTGATACATCACTACATTGAACCCCCCCCCAAAGAGGTCCTCTTTGGCATGCTCCTGTTCTCTTG
>JAQQSO010004871.1:0-12446 GCA_028658305.1 Pachyuromys duprasi | reverse complement strand
CCCGTTGGTGGACTTGGAGGGGGCGGGGATGAGATGAGGGAGGGTTGGGGAGGGTGGGAAGGAATGAGGGAGGGGGCTACGCTTGGGATGCAAAGTACCTAACCTGTGATTGATAAAAAAAAATTTTTTTTAAAAGAAGAAAGGCAGAGCCTAGATGAGCAAATAACCAAAGACTGATGAGAATGGGTGCATGGGAGAGAGGCCAGGACATACATCAGTGCAGTCCTCTTTAGTCCTACCGACCACTGCACTCCACCACCACACTGGCTCAACTGACATCAATCACACCTAAGAGCAGCAGGATGGGACCTGTACAGGGGAGACAAGGACAGGAAGAGACGCCAAGTCTTATCGGGTGTGCTTCACTTTAAAACATCAGAATAGGAATCCCCCTCTCTTCTGCCCCCAACATTGAGAAGTTGGATGGAGATATGAACCTCCTGCAAGAATGTGACTCTTCTGTCCTCCAGGGAGGCATACACTCCAAACAATATTTACGTATTCAAGCTTTTTCACTCATGCAAATTTATTGAAGTGTAGCACATATGGAAATTAGAAATACATGGCGCAATTAGTATTCACAAGATTAACTCACCTGGCTAACCCAGACCCACAGAAGCTGAACTTTACAGTCACTGAAACTGCGTCATGTTGCTCTTTCTGATGACCTCCTCCGCTTTAAACCAATGCCCATTCCCCGGCCTTCAACATTACCCACATTGTTTTAACCCTCACACAAATGGAATGGCGCCAAACAAACTCTTTCATGTCTGACATGTTTTCGCTCAACATGTTAGTGAAATGCATCCATGTTTCTGCGTGTGGCTGTGGTTTGCTCTGTTTGTGGCCACAGTGTTTCATTGTGTGGATGCAGCAAGATTTGTGTGAGTTGAGTATTTTATTTTAAGCAGATACACAAACTGTTCAGAGTTGGAGGTTATTGTATGTAGTCCTGCCAGAAGTATGCTTGTACATAAGATGAATATAGATCCCAGGACTCTGTAAGGCTTTCTTCTAGTCACTTCCTGCTTTAAGTGGCCCAGTCTCCTCTTCCAAAGAAATTTGGGACAGCAGGGACTGCTATGTTCCCATCATCATAGGATATTGGAATGGGAAAGTATTTTAATAGCATCTGTCTCGTTTCCCATTGTACATATGAGAAGCTTCGGCAGCTGAGAAAAGTGAACTTACAATAATCTAGACAGAGAGTACTTACAGCAGATCTAACCATGAGTCTAACATGTCTTCTGCCTCCACATTCTGTTTCTATGCTGTAACCACCAAGCATTGCTACTAGACTCTATTGTAGAGGCTGTGTGCTTTGAGGACCATAAGAACTGCATGTCGGCCAATGTCCATACCACAAACCCAGCCCTGTAGCCTGTCCCTTTGGATGCCAAAGACAATCTGAGTGAAGGGTTTCTGAGTAGAGTGGGAAAGTGAATTCCCTAGCCTTGCTGTCTGCCTGGGGCTCCAAATGAGATTGTGTTCTAAAGCTTTTAGAAGCCTCCTTAATCCTCATTTCTCATCAGCCTTGGCATCTGTACTCAAATTCTGTGTCCTAGTTTTCAGACAAAGCCATGACATTACACTGAAGTGACTGTGGGGATATGTTTTCTCTCTCCTCCCTTTCCCTCTCCCTATATCTTTCCCTCTCCCTCTTCCCATATCTCTCCCTTCTCCCTCTCTCTATCCCTTGCTCCCTCCCTCCCTCCTCCCAGTTTTCACTATGTAGTCCAGTATGTCTTCGAACTCACGATCCTCCTACTTCATCTCCTCAATGCTGGGGTTACAGTTTTGCAGCCTCATCTCTAGCTTCTCTCATATCTATTTATGTCAATATACACATGTAGTCATTCTTTCTTGTGTGATAAAATACCTAATTTAATTAATCCCTTCTACGTGATACATTATTTAATGTTCACCACAGCCCACATGTGTTGTGGCCATCTTCTTCTTCATCATCTGTTTTTTTCTTTTTCTTTTTTTTTTTAATGTAACATGAAAATTTGGGAGGGTTTATGTTCATTGTGGTTTGGTTTTTGTGTTTGGTTGGTTGGTGTTTCTTTGCTGTTGTTCTTTTGAGAAATCATCCTCTCTAAAGATCTAACGGTAGTAGATGAGCCAAGACTTGGACCCAAGAATTCACAGCCACAATCTCTACCCAGGCACCACAGCTTTTGTTACTGTGAACTAGTACCACATGATCAAGCTGAGGAAAAGTGTTGGCCTGGGACATGCTTTTCTTTAAGAAAACCACATAAAGGAAAACCTGAAGCCATAAAGCAGATGTTTCCTTGCAGAAGAGGACATGGTGTTAAGTTCAGCCATCTACCGTTCCTGAAGTGTTTGTTTTCAGAGAATTTACTCCTGGACTTGGGGACTCCACAGAGTCAGGGGCTCTCAATCAGACTGATTGATAAGGAATGTCTAATTTTAGTAGTGACTGGGGAATCATGATGAAATAGCTCTTCAGGCACTGGATCACGGGCCAGGAAGGAGTTGTTTGAGAGCAGGTTTTGGAAGAACAGTTTTGCAGGTGAGATGACTTACTTGTGTGAAGGCTGTTTAAATGAGCCTTGTGAACCAGGGTCAGACCAGCTCACCTCAAGGAACAAGGTCACGATTCCATGAAAACTCCTGCCATTGGAAATTTGAGGTTTAAATATCAGAAGTCTGCTTCCAGTGTTTTCCCTATGTTGCAGCCCTGAATCTCTGCTTAAGACCTTTCACTGGATTTGCACTGCACATAAATCAAAATACAAAACCACTGTAGGTCTCCACTTCACTCCTTGACCTGTCACATGGGTCCTTGGCTGACTGTGCCTATTAATATTTTCACTATTGGTACCTTGGCATCAATGCTTACAGCCTCATATTTTGCTTCCTTTGCAGCACTTACCAACCAACATCTTTAATTACCTTGTTCATGTATCTTTCTACTTGTTTGTTGCATAGCGTTACCTACTAGTTTTCAAATTTTGAACAAGTTGGCTGTGTATGTGTGCGTGCCTGTGTATGTGAGCATGTGTTTTTGCACACGTGTGTGCATGTGCTCATACACTTTACTTGCTTTTAAATTAAGCTCATCTGCCCCTAAAGCAGTGTCTCTCAATCTTAATCCCTTTGAAAATCAAACAACTCTTTCACAGGTATTGAAGACCACCCTCCAATTCTGATATTTACATTATAATTTATAACAGTAGCAAAATTAAATTATGAAGAAGTAACAAATATAATTTTATACTTGGGGGTCACCACAAGATGAGGAACTGTATTAAAAGTTTGCAGCATTAGGAAAGTTGAGAATCAGTGCCCTCAAGCAATGCTCAAGAGTTTTGCACATTTGACATGAATTTGTTGAATGCATGAATTAACAATATAACAATAATGATGCAGAAAATATGATTTGTAATTCCTACTTTTAAAAAAGGCTTATAGAATAAAAGCAGGTGTTTGAATAATCAATCTAAGCCCAGAGTATAAAATGTTCCAGATTGAAAACTATAAAAAAAAATTCTGAAAACCAGTGGGGCCTGGTGGCGCACACACCTGTATCCCAGCACTTGGGAAGGCAGAGGCAGGTGGATTTCTGTGAATTCAAGGCCAGCCTGATCTACAAAGCAAGTCCAGGACAGCCAAGGCTATACAGAGAAACCCCGTCTCAGAAACAAAACACAACAAAACAACAAACAAACAAATCTGAAACCCAAACCATAAGGTTGATTTCTAACAAAACAGTAGGACATCTTCATGAATCTACTTCCCAATGAAACTACTGGAGATTATCTAAAATGCATGTTTAAAACCCTAAGTACATATAGAAATACAAGCGTCTATCCAGAAAAATCAAGTAAGAAAAGTGAGATAGACAAACATTAATTCCACAGATATGCAGAGTTTAAGCAAAGTCCATCTAAAACTGGTAGATCAAGGAAGGAGGACACAAAAAATAAATTCAGGAGTTATTTGGCAATGAATGAAAACAGTAACACAAATTTGTGAAAAGTCAGGAGACACGCTGGAGCAGGGCTGAGAGGAAAATTCACAGCTGTAAAAGAGAGGGGAAATCTCAAGTAAGCAAGCCATCCATCTACTTTAAGACATCAAGGAATAAGAGAGCAAACGAAACCTCCAAAGAGCAGAAGGAAGAACAGACTGAAGATGGAGTGGAAATTAATGAAATTGGAAGAGACAAACAATAGAGAAAAACCACAAAGCCAAGGCAAGTTCTTTGAAAACATCAATTGATAAACTTTTATCTAGTTTGATGTGGGAGTCGGGAAGACTCATTACTGAAATGGAAAATGCAGGGAAGGACACTGTCACTAACCTTGAAAATCAAAAGAATTAAAATGAGACACTATGAAGAACTATATTCTAGTAAATTAGATAAATTTAGATAGAATGGACACAGTCCTGCAAAGACTGAAATGCCCTCCTTTCCCCCAATAGAATTAATAGAATTATTCTGAATAAATCTATAGCAAAAAAAGAGAATGAATTAAACCTACAGAAACTACCACAGAGAAAGCCCAGAACCAGGTGGCTTCATCAGTGAACGCTACCAAATAGTTAATGAAGAATCAATATTATTCCCTTCAGGATCTCCAGGAAGAAAATGAAATACTTCCCATCTCATTTTTGAGACCAGAACTACCCCTAACGACAAATATATAATGACATCCCAAGAAAGGGAAGGAGCCTAATGTCATTCATAAATGCGGCAGTTGAAATTCTCAGTACAATTCTCAGAAACTGGACCTAAAGACATGTCCAATCCCGACAGCCCCGATTTTACAGTCGAAATTAAGAAAAATTATTTTCAATTCAGTTCTGCCTCTATCTCTGATTGACAGGTACACCTGCTGAGAAGGAGGCCTCCTGCAGGCGACCTCCTGGTGGTGTGCATTCCCCTTGACAAGTCATCTGTGAGGAGAAGAGACATGGGAGAACATTTGCCTAAGAGTCAGCAGGAACCCCCACTGTGATGTGCATATCACTGTCCTCAACAGCTCAAGAATCCACAGAGAAGGCATGTAGATGATGCAGAGTAAAGGAATATGAACAAAATAAATAATTTTTGTCTGGGTTCCTGAGACTTTTTGGGAGAAGATACAGTATTCTATCCCTCTCATGTCCATATATGGTAAGTTTTCTTAGGATTTCTCAAGCGCTCTGGCATGCACTCACAATTTCGCAGCCATAATTTGCAGACACCATCGACTTTGGTTTAAAAGAAACTAATGCAAAAAGTTTGTATTAGCTAGTTCTCGGCTGGTGCAGGATCACACCCTTCAGAGGGCTTTTGTTAGCGAATTTCAGAGTATCCAAGAAACAGCTAGGGAGGCAATAAAGCTATTTATCACTCACCTCACAAGAACCCAAGATCAGATAGTTCTTGATTTAACTCCTCAGCAGGGCAATGTCAGTAAAAATGTTGCTCTTTCTATATATTCCATCCGCCTTAAATCTCAGAACCATGCCCTTTGTTCAATACCTCACTACCATAAAGTAGATGCTATAGTTCTACACATCTCATCTGTTCTCAAGGCAGAAAAAGAAAAAGGTACCACTATAAGTATTTAGCATTTATCTGTGCTTTTTATAAAAGGTGAATTATTTCTCTGAGAGGTTGTTGTGGTTTGTTGATGAAATGTGCCCTCACCACAACCTCACTTTTGAACTTCCCTTGGTAGTCACCTAGTGGTACTGTTTGGAAAGATTGTGGAAACTTTAGGGAGTAGAGTCTTGCTGGAGGAAGTGAGTCACTGGGTAGGAGGAGCTTGAAGTTTTATAGCCAGACCTCAGTTCCTGTTCTCTCTGCTGCCTGTCAGCTGACTTGATGAGACACTCAGCCCTCGCCATACTGTCTCTGCCAGGATTAATAGTGTCTCCTCTAACTGTGAACCAAAATAAATCCTTAACCCTTAAGTTGCTTCTGGCCAGTTGCTTCTTGTGTATTTTGTCACCGCAATGAGGAAAGTAATGATTACAGAGCTCAAACAGACTTTAGTAACTGTGAGACTGAGCTGGGGCTCACAGAGTTACCTGTGGGTGAAAGTGAAACTAGAGATGAGAGCAAATGAATAAATGTGAAAGAGTGCCCAAGTTACCTTAAAATAATGCTGCCTTAGAGTTTTTTCCCCCAGATTGCGTGATTTACAAAAAAAAAATCCTGATGAAAACTTAAAGGATATGGGGTTTATTTAGGCTCACAGTTAGTTCATCATGATGAAAAAGTTGTATAACAGTTGTTTAACAAGTGTGCCAGAGGCCCATCTCCCAGGTGATTCTGGGTCTCATCAAGACCTCTGGTATAATTAAGAAATGTGCTGAGCCAAATCAGGATTCTACTGGCAATGAAAGGCCTGCAGATGGCTGCTGGGAGCCATCTAAATAGCATCTATACAATGTCATGTGAATATTCTTTTCCTAAGTCACTTTCCATTCATATTCAATGTCATCTCCACAAGTTCCCTGGGAGTCAAGCAGGTGCTGTGTATAACAAATGTCAAGTCAGACTCCGGGTAGGTGAGTGGCCCTTCTGCTCAGTAGAGCTTTCTGCCATGTGATTGTCAGAACGACAACAGTCCCAGAGGTGAGATCTGCTGCAGAAACACTGCACTTGAAACACACTGTCCCATGGAGCATCCTTAAAAGACAGAAGTCTCCAGAAAGCTGTAGATGATCCATCCTATTCAAGCACCTTAGAAACTCTCCCACACAGGGGCTATTACAGCAAGCAGGCAGAGCCATCTGTTAACAGATTATGTTGCTGTTCTGTGACAAACATCCAGAGAGGTAGATTGTTAAAAAAAAATGAACACAGGGTTGGGAAGACTCATTACTGGAATGGGAAATGCAGGAAACGACACGGTCACCAACTTTGGAAATCAAAAGAATTAAAATGAGACACTATGAAGAACTATATCCCATTAAATCACATAAAATTAGATGGAATGGACACAGTCCTGGAAAGACTGAAATGACATGACCCCCCTCTCCAGAAAAATTCATCTGAGTACATCTACAGCAAGAAAAGAGAATCTAGGTAAATTCTTTTTTTCCCCAAAGCTTCCCCTCTATCAAGCATGCAGGGCTGGAGAGACGGCTCAGTGGCTGAGGGTACTTAAGGCTGATCTCAGCAGATCTCAGCAACTCACACCTATGCAAAATTCCAGTTCTATGCCCTCTTCTGACCTCCTCAGGCGCAAGACATACATGTGGTATATCTGTATACATGCAGGCAAAACTTTCATACACACAAACTCAATAAGGTAGTCTCTTGTCGTAAGATTTCTCGGGGCCTTGCCTATACTGAAAATGCATTAGAAAAGTAAGCTACCCTAGGACTGCCAAGAAAAGCACTCAACCCACTGACCAGAGAATACTAGTCACAGGATGCCTAGCAGAACCATGGGGGCAGAGTATCAACATCCTTCTGCAAGGGCTGATGTGGTGAACAATTGACCTGTGGGCTAAGAAACAGGACTCTGCTGCTCTCCCTCCCATCAGCTCTTATTCTGGTTATTTTCTACCTATCTCTCAACATGTCAACATTTACTTTCAATTGGTCTTCTCCAGGTGGCTTGAGTGGAGTTTTGATGTCCCCTCTTTGTGGTGTCTATTGTCCTGTGCAAGGGACATTTTGTACAATGTCTAGAACATTTTGATTATATGACTCATATAGAAACAACATAGTATTGGCATTGAATGAGCAGAGGGCATGGATGGTATGGATACCCTCCGGTGTTTAGGGCAAGACCCCATTCTCTCTCCTAGCCCATAACAAAGAAATATTCTACTCTTGCATTGAGTGTCTGTACTGGTCTCTCTTCCAGCTGTCAATACTTTTGGACATTGTTTAATTTTTTTTGCTTTGTTTTACTTTTAGAAACAGGGTCTCTCCATGTAGCCTTGGCTGTCCTAGACTCACTTTGTAGACCAGGCTGGCCTCAGTCTCAAAGAGAGACCTATCTCTCCTTCCCAGTGTGCTGGGATTTTAGGAGTATGCCAGGATGCCTAGCTCATTATTTAGTTTTTAATTATTTTTTAATTTGCATGCAAAAATAGGCTTCGTTATAATCTTTTCATATATGTATATATATTGCATCCTGCTTGTGTTCATCTCATAGCCCTGCCTTTTCTTTCCTCCTTTCAAATTATTCCCCTATAGAGGAATTATCCCCCTACCCCTCTCTCACACACACACACACAACTCTAGATTTACTGTACATGTTGCCTTTCTCACCTCCCATTACCCTATCTTATTCACCCTTTCTTCCTCTTTCTATCTATCCTCCACCCATCATCCACCATCTACTTTCATGTTACACACTTACAACCACCTTCACCCCTACACACCCACCTAGATTCTGCATACAGGCGAAAACATGACATTTGTCTTTTTCGATCTGCCTCCATTCACTTAACATGACACTCACCGAATCCATTTTTCTGCAAATAACACAAATTCATCAACTAGATAAAATCCACTATGCATATACTCCACATTTTCCCTATTCATTCACCTGTTGATGGGCATCTAAACAAGCTCCCTGTCTTGGCAACTGTGAAAATTACAGCTATAAGCATGGATGTGCAAGCATCTCTGTGATAATGTACAATCATCAATTTCCTGACTCCAGAGAAAACATCTTAAAATTTATTGGGCACAAGCAGATCTCTGTGTATTTGAGGGTGTCTATTCACATCGTCAATCCCATTCCTGAGTGTCCTGCACAACTCATCAGTAGGTCCTGGCCGCATGTTTAGACCTTATGACTATTTCTTAGTTGACAGAAGTCAAAAATAAGCCTTAATTTATTTCTCTATAGGAGGCTTAAAATTGTCTTTTGTGATTCTCTGAACCTTAGGGCTATCAAACAGCCATTGTTAGCATAGTCAATGATCTACTCTGATGAAAGAAAGATGATACGCCTACTTCAGATAGGCATGGTTGTAAGACAATGCAGTAGGTACAGATGCCAGCCTTGGCTTCCACTGGCTTTCCACCTTTGAGTCCACATAAGAAAGAGCGTGTTCCTCTTGTGCTTTTATTTGGGGATACTTTTCCTGTGCCCCTATAATAAACTTGGTGTTTCATTTTGATCTGAGCTAAAGAGTCCCAGTTAAAACACAGGCTGGAAATAGTCTGGTTTTCTTAACCTTTAACTCAAGGTTCTTCCTTCTCCCAAAGCATGAAAGTTCAGAGAAAAGAGAAATAGTGCCAGAAAGAGCCTATGAGGTGGCCATGATGGCGCCTCTGTCAACCTTTCACAAAGGACAACTGGAAAGGCCTTCCCTATTTTTGGATGATTACCCAGAAAGGGTGACTAATGCCTGGGGTCTTGCTTTGGACTCTAAACCATATAATGTTGCAGAACCCCAAGTCCTCCTCTCAATGAAGGGCATTAACAATCTGCTTCAGTTTCAACACATCAAAAGATGCTTGTGGAGACAATTATTTGCTGAAGGGGCGAGTGACCTTGTTGGACTTGACATTTATTTTATCTCCCTTTGAAAACAGTTGAAATTGCACAGTTGATATTCTGTGTTTCTAATCCTTCGCCTCTAGATGGTTACCAGAAAGAAATAATAGTAATAAAAAAAAGATTAGATCTGGCTTTTGACTCGGGATAGACTTTGGAATTGTTTCTTTCCAAAGAAAAACAAGTACAAGGCTCCGGCTCTAAACGGTCCCCACACGGGAAGAGCTCCCGATTGCCCCTGGTGGTGCCTGCCTGAGGACACAGCAGTTTCAGCGGCTGCTCCAAGGCCAGCCAGCTTCAAGTTCAAATTCTGTGCCTGGCTCCAAGTTGGCTGGAGAACAGTGTCTCGGCAGTGCTAATGTTGTCTGCTGTAGGGCAGGCCATTTCCCTGAAGCGACCCCGCCCTATGCTTGTTCCCTGACCTCCCTCCCACAAATCTGGGATGGTTTTCTAGAGAAATAGCTGCTAGACTCCTCCACCTATTCTGCCCTTGCTTTCCACAGCACCCGGTGCCAGAGAATATTTGAAGGGTGGATGCCAACACCCCGAAGTCAGCACCATTCTCCTTGGCACACTTTGTGTTATCAGAAGTTTTTGTGACACCCCTGTCAACACCAGCCATTTGTTTCCTTTCTTTTTCAAAATTGTGTTTGCATGCACGGGAGTGTGTGTGTGTGTGTGTGTGTGTGTGTGTGTGTCTCATAGGCCCATGAGAAGCCAGAGGTTGATGACAGATTTGTTTCTTCCTTATATTCTAAGACACTGAGCCCTGACATCACCAATTTGACAAAACCAGGTGGCTGTGACAGATCCTCTTGTACTGAAGTCACAGGCATAGAGTGCAAGACCTGGCTTTTATGCCAGTGCTGGAGATTTGAACTCAGGTCCCTATTCAGTTTCCCCACAGAGCCATCTCCCCAGCTCTGATTTTCTTGAAATGTGTCTTTCTGTCTCATATTAGAGCATACATCTTCATTGGTGGAGCACTCCTCCAAGCTTGCTGAGTCTTCTGCTTTCTCAGCCTGTGATGACAGGATTAAATTCAACGGAACAAGGAGTTCAAAAGACACTAGGAAGTGGCTAGTCAGACAATAAATTCAGATTCAGAAAATTCTGTCCGCATGAAAGAATTTCGTATGTTGATTGTTAAAAAAAAAAAAAAGAAAAGAAAAATGAACAGGAAAAGAAAAAGGGGACGTGACCTTGGATGTAAGGCCAATAATGTCAGGATCTCTTTGACTCTCTGGGGGAAAACCACGTGCTGACGTACTCATATGTTCCCTGCAGAAGCCTGTGCTAGAGTGTGTGGAATTGACAGGGGCTGCTGGGAATCTGTGATTTTAATGGCACTGCAGAGACCACTTAGAAATACAGAACGTCACCAAGAGAACAAATCCAGCAGTGTTCCCCTGATGTCATCGTCACTTGTCCTCGTTAAGGATCCAAACGTGTAGGCGAGCTTTCCTGACATAGCCTGTGACTGGGGCCCTGAGGACGATGCAGGATGTCACTTTCAGGTCACAGCTCCCTGCTTTATGACTCTTCCTGGGCCCTGAACTTTGACTGGTGTGCTCATCGGAAGCCATGGCCATTGCAGCTGAGCTGTGACTCAAGCAGATGGTCGATGGTGACAAACCTCTGCTGATCGGTGATGAAAATACCAGAAGCCACACAGCACTGTGTACAATCCGTGAGGCTATTTTTTATTCCTTTGTACTGCTGGATTCTATTTTGAGAATGGGTCAATCTTTCCTATGCAGAGCACTCACTGAAGGAGCAATCATGCCAGGTGTATGTTTGAAGTGCCTACTGCAGTTTGTTCAATTTGAAATTCAAAAAAAAAATTAGACTTCAGAATCACGCTCTTACACTCAGGTTTCTTCTAGACGCCCTGTTAGTTGGAGATGGAAGAAAGAATTCCATTTTCCTTTTACAGAAACCGTCAGAGGCAGTCTCAAATTGAAACACTAATTTAAATTGTTCTGCCTCTCTCTGTTCTGAAGGGGTATTGTTAATGACCCCCTCTCACAAAAGCAGGGGTGGAGATGAGAAAGAGGAGAGGAGGTCCAGGAATAGGGCTTGTTAGCTGACTGTTTGCCTAGCATACAGGAAGCCCGGGTTCGATCCCAGCATCCTCTAAACCAGGCATAGTGATGGATGCTTGTAACGTCAACACTCGGAAGGTAGAGGCGTGAGATATGAAGTTCAGGATCACCCTTGGCTGAAAAGGGAGTAGGAGTCTAGTCTGGGCTATGTGAGACTACTTGAAAAGGGGAGAAAGAGGAGGATGGAGAATCGGGAGTAGAGGTGGGAGTCGTGGGAGGACAAGACCTGAACTCCGCATGCTCCTTCCCTAGGCGAGTCCAGGCATGGTTGGAGATGACTTTGGGCATAAATGTGCCTATGGTGGCATTGTTTCACTTGTTCCATTATTCCTAAATCCTTGACAAAACTAAAGTCCAAGTGGATCAAAGACCTCAACATAACACCGGACACAATAAATCGGTTAGAAGAAAAAGTGGGAAAGACCCTAGAACTCATTGGCACAGGAGACTGCTTCCTGAACAGAACACCAACAGCACAGGCTCTAAGAACAACAATCAATAAATGGGATCTCATGAAACTGAAAAGCTTCTGTAAAGCAAAAGAGACTGTCATCAAAACCAAATGACAGCCTATAGACTGGGAAAGGATCTTCACCAACCCTATATCTGACAGAGGGCTGATATCCAGTATATATAAAGAACTCAAGAAGTTAAAAAGCAAAAAAATCAAGTAATCCAATTAAAAAATGGGGAATGGAGCTTAACAGAGAACTTTCTGTAGAGAACTGTATAATGGCAGAAAAACACTTAAAGAAATGCTCAACGTCCTTAGCCATCAGGGAGATGCAAATCAAAACGACTCTGAGATTTCACCTTACACCCTCCAGAATGGCTAAGATCAAAAACT
>JAQQSO010004870.1:0-12447 GCA_028658305.1 Pachyuromys duprasi | reverse complement strand
CACACTCGGACTGAGGTGGTTGCTGGTGGGCCTGAGCAGTGTATGCCCCGCAGTGTGCAGGCCAGTCAAAAAACGGTCTCCTAGGCCCTTTCAGTCTGGTTTGTGTACCCACAAGCACACACACGGGCTGAGGTGGTTTCCGGCAGAAGCGATTGGTGTGCGCCTGCTATATGCCTGCTGGGTCTTTCTCTGACTAGCCCGTGGACTCACACACAGGCTAAGGTGGTTATTGGCAGACCAGCAGTGTGCAGGTCTGTCAGTCAAAACGGTATGCGGTTCCTCCTCCGTCAGGCCCAGAGGCTGTGAGACTCAGTCTGGTATTGGGGCTGCGGGCGCCCAGCACGGCTGCTCCTTCAGATCAGAGCTGTGCTCCGCAGGTCACCCGGAGATTTTTCTGGGGAATAACTG
Organism: Pachyuromys duprasi; assembly: GCA_028658305.1. Classification (NCBI taxonomy): domain Eukaryota; kingdom Metazoa; phylum Chordata; class Mammalia; order Rodentia; family Muridae; genus Pachyuromys; species Pachyuromys duprasi. The sequence goes on along the minus strand of JAQQSO010004870.1, from coordinate 12,039 downwards.
GATGTCCCTAGGATTTTCCCACTTGATTTCTTCGCCTTAGGAGTTCCGCTCACCTGGCAATCACAAATGTTGGTGTTTTAGGTCCCAGAGTTCAGTCTCCTGGTCACTGCGTTGTTTCTGCTGTCCTACTCCTCAGACACAGTGTCCTCTCCTGGCAGCCATCTTGGATCTCCGTGATTAGATTTTTAATAATAATAATAAAGAAAAAATTAAGAATGCTAAGACCCCCGGAGTTAAAAAAAGAAAAAGAAAAGGAAAAGAATCCTCAGGAGTCCAAGATGACAGTGACCAGTGCACTGTATCGGATAGCTCACAGGTCTGAAACTCCAAAAATGATGAGTAGAGGGGAAGCTGAAGCCAGAACATCAACATTGAGCATTTCTAGGAGAGAGGGGACAACCCTTTAGCTGAGACCGTTTGGATCCTGATCACCTACAGACTGAGAGTGGCAAATATTCAACCCCCCTACCTTTCCCCTTCCTCCAAGCATGGGCCTCCTTGCTGTGCGGAGCCTGCAGTGATTGCCCCAAGCAGGAGCATCCATGCTGGGTATCTGAGACAGCAGAGGTGGGCCTCTCTGTTCTTCGGGTTGCGACAGGCTGCAGTAAAGGGCTTGTCAGATCTGAGGGCTGCTGTAGAGGCTTCCCAGGGCCTACCAGTGGGCAGCTATACCAACTTTCCAGGATCTGCAGCTGTTGCAGGGTAGTGGCTTGCCCAAAAAGGAGCCTCCATGCTCTTTGACTGAGAAACAGCAGTAGCTACCCCAGTTAAGTCTCCCTGCCCAGCGAACAAAGAGTGGACATGACTGAGCTGACAGATCTCCAACACTCGCATTTGCCCCTGCAGGCCCAAATATGAGCACAGAGAACAGGGAGGAATCCTTGTGCTTTCCTATTAGGCTTGCTAGAGAGAGAGCGTGCCTTCAAGTAAGTGCATCCAGAGCCCTAGAATCAGAGTCCTTCTATGCTAGCAGCCAGACCTCTTATCCCTCCTATCCACACCCCCACTATGGGCAATAGAGGGATCCTTGGGACAGAATTCTCAATATTGAAACCCTTGCTCTGTGGGTCTACAAGTGGAGTTCAGGCAAACAATTCCTGGAGAATTTTTGAGAAATAGTCTCACTTTTTAGGTTAAACTAGCCTGAAATTCACTATATAGCCCCTGCTTATGCTTATTTCCAATTCATGGCAATCCTCCAGCCTCAATCTTCTACTACAGAGGTTATAGTAGTGACTTTTGCTAGCCATGCTTAGATAATTCCTTTTGTTGAATCTACTTTATTTGTAGCTCAGAATAAATAAAATGTGGTCCTCCAAATTCTTCCTCTTAAGTAGCATGGAATTTTATACTTAAATATTGTGTAGGTGGACTTCATTAAATCTCTGTGCATGCTTTTAGAGTTATTTTGCAAATGACAAAGTATTTATAATAATAGATATCTTTGGTTTCAATTTTCAACTTACATGAACCCTCCTCAGCTCACTCTCCACCCTGTCAGACTTTACTGGACTGTCTCATTTCAGCCTTCTAATAGCTGTTGGCCACCAGCCTGTACAGTGCCTTCTACTCTTGGCTTGATTTATACCCTAAACACCTCCCCCCCTTGCCAATCCTACCTTGGTCACTTGAAATATGGTTATTAGCTATAGCATTTCATCCAGGCACACTTGTCTTTGTCCTTGAGAACAGAGTGATCCTAAGCCAAATATTGTCTTCTCTCTTTGATGTTACAGAAAATGGAGATAATGTTAATTGTTAACTTGCTAGTTATTGTAAGGTTAAATACAACTGATATTCACTGTTTCCACTTTCTGTGTACCAAAGTTAGCACTTCCTGTCATGTATGTTGTTTAATTACCATACTCCTTCTTAGTGTTGCTTCCACTTTCCAGGCTCACAGAAATTCCAAAAACAAATCAGTTATTTGAAGATTTCAACATTCATTCTCTTAACTCATATAGCTATGTTCTCTACTGACATATCTGTGAATTTACTGTGTGTCACTGGTTCTCAACCATGGCCACCCTACCTCCTGGTGGTTATTACCCTATGCCTGGAGACAGCATCAGTTGTTAAAACTTGGGAGGGATACTACTGGCATCTAGTGGGTAAAGGCCAAGGATTCTACAAGACATCTTCCAACAAACAGTGTAATGTTCCCCAAACAGAATTATTTCATTCCAAGTGTTAATCATGACAAGACTGAGAAATGCTGCAATGTTGTATTCCACTGTATGCAGTTTTCACAATTCATTCTTATAGTTGGGCGTAGTATCCTGCACCAAAAGAGCCAAGGGTGTAGTAAACAGTTAAATGATGCCTTCCTTTCTCTTTGTGCCTTTGTTTCTTTGGAGGCTGAAACAGACCTCTTACAGGAGTAATACTTTCTTCACTTTCAAAAACTTTATTCTGAGTTTATCACTCATTACTTTAGGTACATATACATGCATTTTGTTAACAAGTTGACAGTTCTCTGTTTATTTTCTTTTGTACCTCCCCAAATAGTAATGCAGTGCCTGCTCATTTTTACTGCATCTGAGAAACTGAACAATCTCACAATGAAAGGTGAAAACTGAGTATTATTTTTTATATAACTGAAGAAACAGAGGCCTCAAATTATTTAAGTCCAAGTGAGTTATAAATGGTGAAATTTATATCAGCTCTCACCCCAGAGTTCAGCTCTAGTTTGTTTGTCTTCTATTCATGCAAAAACACGTACATCACAACTGTCACCAATTTCTGTGGAAAAAAGCTCCCAGTGACCCTTTGATCATATGAACAGAGGCTGAGCATCTGCTGAGATCCCCTGCTGGGTGCAGTTTTTCAGAGGACATTTATGGTAGATTCCCATACTGTTCCCTTTCTTCAACTGCTTCTGGTGTCTGTTCTATTTGCCCTTCTGAATGAGAATTAAGCATCCTCCCTAAGGTCTTCCATGTTATTTAGCTTCTTTAGGTCTGTGGACTGTAGTATGTTTGTCCAATATTATATGGTTAATATCCGCTTATAAATGAATATACTCCATGTGTCTTTCTCGTTCTGCGTTACCTCACTCAGGATGACATTTTTTAGTTCCATCCATTTGCCGGCAAATTTCATGATTTCCTTGAAACATTTCCCAGAGTAACATTCTATTCTGTAAATGTACTCACCGCCAAACTTTGGGCAGATCACAGAGGAAGTTGTGGAAAAGAATGGGAAAACAGAAGGACCTAGAAGGAACAGGAGCTCTATAAGAAGACTAACAGAGCCAACCAATCTAGGCCCACCATGTCCTGCAGAGGCAGATGCACCAACCAAGGACTGTGCATGAAAAAGACCTATACAACCTGCTCAGATGTAGCCAATAGGCAGCTCAGTCTCCCTGTGTGTTCCCTAGGAAGGGGAGCAGGGGCTATCTCTGACATGGACTCTGTTGCCCAGTCTTTGATCACTTCCTCCTGGTGGAGAGCCTTGCCAGGCCGCAGAGGAAAAGTCTGCAGACAGTCCTAATGAGACTTGATAGGCTGAGGTCACATAGTAGAAGAAGAGTGCTCCCTTTTCTGAGGAATAGGAGAGGGGAATAGGAGGGGAGAGGAAGGGTGGAAGGGACTGGGAGGAGAAGAGGGAGGGGAATAACAATCAGAATGTAAAGTGAATAAATTATAAAATAATAAATTTATATTTAAAAAAGAATAGAAGCTGATAATGAAATAGGTTTCAATGTGTATCAAGATGAGAGATAGCTGGAATAGGTAGAGGGTTCTCAGGCATTTTAAAGATGAGTTGTTTTGCTTATGGTGCTTCATCACAGTTACATAAAGAAAAAGCTTGAGGAAATATACAATCACTGTGCAGTTAAGGAGATTTAGCAACATGGATGCTGAGGTACATACAAGTAACATTATAGAGCATGAGCAGATTATATTTTTATTTAGGAATATATATGTATAAATGTGTACATAAATTTATGTCACAATGTGAAAAAGTGGTCCTGAGTTAGAAAGATAGAAAGGAGGGCTGTGTGGGATGATTTAGGGAAAACGATTTCTGTAATTCCTATGAACTCTCTATTGATTAGTGACAGAGTAACAAAACTACTATCATCACCATCAATTTTCAAAACCACATGAAGGCCTGACCTAAAAGCTGTTTAATGACAGCATTTCATTAGTCAAACAGGACATATTGCAATCATAAAAATAAAATAAATAGTAAAGAAAAGATAATGAATAAGACACTAGAAAATGAGCAGATAACCAATGTTCATGAACCAGGAAACTTAATATTGCAAAAATATCCATACTATTAGAAGTGATATACACATTCAGTGAAATCCCAGTCAAAATTGCATCTCTATTTTCATAGAAATGTGTTTTTAAAAACTCAAAATTCATAGGAAAGCCCCAAATACTCCAGAGAGCCAAATTAATCTTGAGCAAAAAGAATACTTCCAAAAGTATCATAATATCTTATTCCAAGGTATACTATAGAAATAGAATAATAAAAACAGCATGGTGCTGGCACCAAACAGACATATTTGTAAATTAAATAGAATAAAAAATAAAGCAAACAGAGAAAAATGCAGATAAAATTATTCTTTGTCCTTGTGGAGGACCCAAGATCAGTTCCCATCACCCTTATTGGACTTACAGCTACCTGTCACTCTCTGCGCTCCTTTGGACTTTACTGGCACCAGGAACGACTGTGGTAATCATACATAAATCCAGACACATAAAACTAAGAATAGAGGACACAGACACAAATCCATAAAAATATATGTACTTGAGTTTTTAAAACAAAGAACCAAAAATAATAATTGGGAAAATATAGTACTCTTAACAAACAGTGGTGAAAATGTATATTTCTACATGTAGAAAGCTGAAACTAGATCCTCAACTCTTACTCTAAACAAAATCAAGACCAAGTGAATCAAAGACTTCAATGTAAGACCTTGAATTGTAAAACCAATACCTACACTTCTAGTCATAGGCACAGGAATAGATTCTCTGAGTAACATTCTCATTGCTCAGGAAATCAGGACAACAATGTACCTCATAAAATTCACAAGGTCTGTGCAACAATGTAAACTGTCTTGTGAGTGAGTAGGTAGCACTTAACATGGAAGAAATATTTTTAGCAGTTATAAGTCTCTCAGAGGATGAACAAGTAAAAAACATAAGTACCTCAAAAAAACTAAACAGCAAGAGCTTTTAAAGTTAATCAAAAAGTGGGCTATTGAACTGTAAAGTGTTTTCTGATGTAGAAATATGAGGGATCAGGATACAGCAGAGCATAAAGTACTTTCTGTGCAAGCCTGAAAACAGAGAACTAATTCCCAGAACTCACCTATAGCCAGACCCAGATTCTATGACAGGGAAGATGGAGAGAGGAGAATTCCAGCCAATCCTATGGGCCCAAACATGGCATACACAATGACAAACAGCAAGAAGAGTTTTTCTTAAACAAGATGGATGGAGAAGATTAGTCCTTCCACATGTGCACAACGGCAGTGAAACCCTGGAACTGAAGCACATGAACACATACACACAGTACGTATACAAGTACAGACACATAATATACATGTGCAAATTAGTAATTTACAGAGAGACAAAAGATACAAAAGGAAGAAATACACATGGGCTCAGCAGCTAAGAGCACACACTGTTCTTCCATTTCAAAAGCCCTTAGTTGAGGTTCTAGTAACCTTGACAAAGTCTCATATCCATCTGTAACTCCAGTGCCCTCAGGCACTTGCTCTCACATACACACAGCTACACCCAGACATACAAGTATGCATATAATTAAAACTAACTTATTTTTTCTGTATTTACATATTAAAATTTAAATGTATATTTTATAATACCATGTAAAATATCAAATACCTAACCACTTGAAATTTGTAAAAAGAACTAATTTCTTTTTTCATTTAAAATATTTGATCAGCCAAAAATCACATGTTTAATAAATACATTTTAAAAGTATTCAATATCCTAAATGCAAATCAATACTAAACATTTCTCTAAATATGGCTGCTATTATCAAGGAAAACAATGACAATATATTCGGGGAATTGTGTGGTTAAAGATAACTCTTATCCAGTGTTGGCGAGATTGTAAGCTGATATAGCCACTATGAAAACCAATGTGTGTGAAGGTTATTGAAAAAGCTAAAAATAGAATGACCATAAAACTCAGCTATGCCATTCCTGGGCATATATCCAATAACCAACTTCCTTTCTGTACCTTCTTACCTTTCTTCCCTGACTGCTTCATTTGTTTTTGAGATAGGTTTTCACTAAGTAGGTCAAGTTGGTTAGACATATACTCAAGAGTCATCTTCTATTTCTAGGGTATTGGGACTACCTTGCATGTACTGCCATAACTTGTACGTTTATCTTTCTAACAAATGATTTTATGACCAGTTTCACCCAAATTCACAAGCACACGCATTGAAAAGTCAATTTATTTGTTAAGTTCTCATAACATGAACTTAAACAAATGGTTACCCTTTTCAATTTTTGATACTGCCACTTCTCTTATATAGATGAAGACACAATATTAGAGGCAGAAACTGTCTTATCTAGAAGGAAAATGTTTTGTATGGTTATCTCAATCCATGCCAATTGACACTAAAGAAGGAGTACATTCTGCTATCCTTAGCTTACCCAGAAACAAACTGTAACCTAGAGACTTAAATCACTTGATCAAAGCACTTACAAAAGACATGTTGTGGTTATTCAATGAATCTCATGAGGGACTAAAAGAGCTCTGCCACAGAATGGGAATGGTTGTTTGGGAGTAAGTCTGACCATAATGGAGATCAATCAGGCTTGGCTTTTTAAAAAACATATTGTATGCCAGCCTATTGACCCACATTGACTTTTTACCTCAACACATCTCGCCTAAACAATTCTGGGGCCCTTCGTGGTATTCCTACCCTACATTTTTGTGGGCCAGAAGTAAGAATGGGGTCAAAGCACGTCTAAACCCTGGAAATCTCATCCTGAAATGGGCAGGAGTAGGAAGGACCATTCTGTCTCTGTACTGGGCCTGCATGAGGGATGATTACACATACATAGAACTGTTCACCTACCCTTGACCTCCTGAGGAGGTCGCTGTAGCCTAACAGCGAAGTTAAACATCATTTCCCCTCATAATTTCCAGCAGTACTTGGAATCCTCCTTATGCAAATGAGGCACCCTCATCACCTTGGCCCCAGCCAATGGGCCAATGATGTACACTCAACCCAAAGCCCCACCCCCACATTAAATGTGCTGTCCCATGGTAGCTGTCTCCTGAGATGTCTGTTTCCTGCATGCTCACCACTGAGAGGACAAGGAATGGCATTTTTTTCAAATGAAACATGAAAGAAGGGGACTGACATACACAAAATGTATTGGTTGTAAGATAGTTTGTTACATATACTCATCAATGTCCCCATATAATCTTTACTCGGGAGTGAGTAAAGTGAGCCCTGTCCATTCCTGACTGTCTTGACCATGCACAGATACAACAGGTTGATATTCTGCCACAAAGGCAATATTGTTCACGGGATATGGAGACCTTCTGAGGTGAGAACTTTTCATTACTTTGAGATGATTGACACTACTTGGACTCCTCTGACTGCTAGGGGAATTATTTCTCAAGCAGATCTGGTATGTTTATTTATATAATTCTGTATGAACCAGATAGAGGGTTCCTGAGCATTTACTTGGGGCATAGAAAACAAACTGGACTCTGTGGGAAAAAATAATCCCACTGTAGCCATTTTTCTAACATCCTGGCTTTGCTCTAAGCAATTTTGCTCCTAATCATTTAACTCACATGTGGTGGTGAAAGGTACATTATTCGATCATGTTTTCAAATTCATTGACATTCAGCCCAAATGTTCTGGCCTTGTAAGAACAGTCCAATCTCACAGCTGCCTGAAGGCAGTTGCTCAGCCATTGCCCTATGCTTTAGAGTGGGCTAAAATATCCCTTTTTGAAAAAGCCAGAGCAAGAGTCAGATGTCCTTAAATCAGAAGGATGGGAAGAAAGAGTAGGACAAGGAAAAAAGAAGAAGGGTAGGACAAGACAAAAGTAAGGGATCAGGATTGGAGATATCCTTGTATGTCTTGCCTCAACTTTTCCATTGTAAAATAGGGTATTCATCTACTTGGAAGTAAGAGTAAACAGCAAATCCCAGAACAAGCTTCTAATTAAAGACATAAAACAAATTTCAGTATATTGGCTTTGGATCTAGAAATGATGAAATTTGAGATTTGTTCTGTCTTTCCTTTCTAGCCTCTTTCTAGATTTGCCAGCTCTTTCAGTTTTCTTTTCTTTCTTTCTTTTTTATAAAATGGAAGATAAAGTTTCTGTTTTAAGAAGGGTTTTAGTTGAGTTATAAGAAACACTTAAATATACATATATAATATATATATACATATAGATAGATGTGTGTGTGTGTATATATATATATATATACATATATATATATATATATATTCCAGTATATATCTTGGCTTTCAATATAAGACATTATAAGACCATTAGCATTTCTTAATTCCAGATTTTTGATGTAGAAACATCAAAATAGGAAACATAGGAAACATAGCTGGTGCTTCTGTGCATGTAATGATTTCAGTGAGATGCTTCCTTGCCTGCTTACAAAAACAAAACAAAACAAAACAAAAAAAACGATTGTGATTTCAGACATAATTTCAACACTTCAGTTACTCCTGTCACACAAGTAGAAAGTATGAGGTCACTCCAAGCATTTTGCATTTTATGTCGTTCTATCTCCACATTTAATTATTCACTTAATTTTATGGCTTTCATTGTCAAAATATTTCCTAACTCAAAACCCTTCTTATACCTATATCTGTTCTTCCTACTCTTGTCCTAATACTATCTACATCACACAATTGAGTGTCCTCCTACCATTCTCTATAATCTTCTTCCACTCTAAATTATTTTTAAAACATGCAGTGTTTTTAAAATTTACCAAACTCTGATTTTTCTGTGTCATTTACTAAAGAGAGTCTTAGTGATTGTTTTCAAGGTCATGATTAGCCATATTGTAGCTTCACTTCTTTTTAGACAAGTAGTTCTCAACTGGGCTGCTTTGGTGTCCAGGAAGACATTATTACTATTATAACCGTGAAAAGAGATGTCACAGTTATTTAGTTCATAGAAGCCAATGATACTGCTTAGCACACTCGAGTGTGCAGGGTAAATACTGATAACAGAGAACTGCTCAACTCCAAATGGAAATATTGATAATGTTAAGAAAACTCAAAGTGGAACAGGAGCTCCACAAGGAGAACAACAGAACCCAAAACTCTAGGCACAGGGGTCTTTTCTGAGACTGACATTCCAAACAAGGACCATGCATGGACATAACCACTGCACAGATGTAGCCCATGGCAGCTCAGTGTCCAAGTGGTTTCCCTAGTAATGGGAACAGGGACTGTCTCTGACATGAACTCAGTGTCTGGCTCTTTGATCATCTCCACCTGAGGGGGGTGCAGCCTTACTGGGCCTCAGAGAAAGACAATGGAACCAGTCCTGATGAGACCTGATAGACTAGGGTCAGATGGAAAGGGAGGAGGACCTCCCTATCATTGTACTGGGGGAGGGGCATAGGAAACAAAGAGGGTTGGTGGGTTTGGGAGGGGGCAGGGGAGGGGGCTACAACTGAGATGCAAAGTGAATAAACTGTAATTAATAAAAATAAAATTTAAAATAAATTAAAAACTCAATTTTTAGCTGAGTTAACAGTCATGCAGAAAAACCCTGGGCCAGAACACTGCTGGAAACAACAAAAACTGAGAGCTAAGTTGCTGCTTTGAGTTCATAGATGAGAAAATGGGCAAAGCAGGATGGACAGGATCACTAACTATGTCCTTGTTTTACATCATTTTCACATGTAGGAAATGAGCACACCTGATAATGGAATTGGAACATATTGGACAACTGAGTATCAAATAACCTTCAGGAGAAATAGGCAATTGAGCTGAGGTATCAGGTTTTGGGCTCAAGCTGGGTAGACAGAAAGAGGGAGGAAGAGTGTATCATTCCTAAGACCCTGTTGAGTGCATATTGTACACAGGTAAATCATCTATTCCAGACATAAGAACAGAGGTTTGTAATAAATAAATGCAAAAGTAATATAAGCCCGTTTCTGGGACTGTACATTTTATAACATCAAAATGTGAGATCAAATTAATTCAAATAACAGAAATTCAACATTAGCAGTGATGATAATACTAGCAATTATGATAGTGTCTTAAATTAATATGCCACCTTTAATCTGAAGAACTCTATGAAATGAAAGAATTTAAATTAAGTTTCTTTAGCAATATAAGCAATCATGAGATGGAAACTGCAGTGGTACTATTTCCAAATGCAATACAACTCTCTAAATTTACAAATGCAAGGCAGTCAAACGCGTTCGTAATTTATCTTTTTTTTTTCTTTTTGCAAGAAGCCACCAAGCGTGAGACAATTTGAAAGGAAAAATTAATGATAAGATTTATGCAATGAAGATACCAATGTACACCTACCCAATACCAGAATAAGCACTGCTGAATCTTTTGGGTTGCTTTGGATGATATGTACTCTGATTCATACTTCTCTGAGGTGACATGTATAATTAATCACTAATATTATTATTAATATATCTCAATATAGAAGATGGATCATTGTGAATCTAAATTGTGCCCTGTTCCAGCTGTTACCTAATTAAAAATCTGAGATCCACAGTCAGGCAGTAATATTAATGGGTTGCAATTTGTTTGAATATTAGTTCACAAAAGGATCTCAAAAATAACTATGTTTTGCCATGAGAAATACCTGTTGCATGAAAACATTCCAGTACCAAGTCTCTCGCTCCCCAGGTAAACCAATGTTTTACATATTAACATGTCTATTTTATCTCAGGCTGTCAGTAAGTCCATTACAGAAGCTTCAGCTTTGCAGACAAAGGAGCAACAAAATTGTGTAAATTATGGGGTGGAATGAGAAATTTATTTTTAAACTCATAGAAGATTGGACTTTAATAAGTCTGTGCTTTATGTCCACAATGGAAGACTTGCAGAAGGGAAAGGGGGAAATAAATCTTTAGTATGTAGAGTGACACAATCTTGTTTCTACACAATGCTTTCTAAAGGATTTTATTTGGATAATCCTGCATAGCTCATTAGCACAGGCATATGGAATACTTCACTTAATGTTCATTAGAAACTAGATAGGAAGACAAAGCAGGAGTCCAATTTCACCTCAGCAGGGTACAAATAATTCTAAAGTTATTAGTGACTATTTTTAAGCACCACTGAGGACTAAACCTAGGATTGCACACATGTTAGTTACATGCTCTGTCACTGTACTGAATCCCTAGTCTGCCAGGGATTTCTTTTTTTTTTTTTTTCACAATATGTATACTTTAATGGAAGCTTCAAACATAATTCCAGTAGTAATTCACTGACAGAGAGAAAATACAGATTGATATAATGTTAACCATATATTTTATATAGTATAGAACCCACTGTAATGAGATATGCCTTAATTTAAACCAACCCAAATAACATTGAGACTTACAAAACACTGAATGCTTTTAAGTACCCTTATGAATTCTTCTATTCTGGTAGTGAGAATAGAAATTTTAATATATGAAAGAATTAAGAGTAATTTAATCTACCTTAAGTCTTCTGAAGTTCCTACCGAAGTCAACAGAGTAGTACATGCTATCTAAATATGCTCCCGACCCGTGGGACTTATGGACTCAAGCAAATGTGCACTTGTCAAGAGCCAAATTTTATTGAGCCGAAGCAGGCTTTTTAAGGACAACTTTAGGTAGGGGCGGGGCGAGGGAGGAGCGAGGTAGGAAAGGCTCATAATAGAACCTTCTTACTCAGGGAGGGGCAAGGTTGGAAAGGCCCATAATAGAACCTTCTTACTCAGGGAGGGGTGAGGGAAGTTTCTCAGGGCTTGTCTCCAGCATCTCCCCCTTTTCTGTATATAAGAACAAGGATAGGGAGGTTTCAGTGACCCTCTAATGATGTCCCAAAGAA
>JAQQSO010004869.1:0-12447 GCA_028658305.1 Pachyuromys duprasi | reverse complement strand
CTTTCTCCACAACCTCTCCAGCATGCATTGTCACTTGAGTTTTTGATCTTAGCCATTTTGACAGGTATAAGGTGAAATCTCAGGGTCGTTTTGATTTGCATCTCCCTGATGGCTAAGGACGTTGAGCATTTCTTTAAGTGTTTTTCTGTCATTCTACAGTCCTCTACAGAGAGTTCTCCATACCCCATTTTTTAATTGGATTACTTGATTTGTTGCTTTTTAACTTCTTGAGTTCTTTATATATACTGGATATTAGCCCTCTGTCAGATATAGAGTTGGTGAAGATCCTTTTCCAGTCTGCAGGCTGTTGTTTTGTTTTGATGACAGTGTCTTTTGCTTTGCAGAAGCTTTTCAGTTTCATGAGGTCCCATTTATTTGTTGTTGCTCTTAGAGCCTGTGCTGTTGGTGTTCTGTTCAGGAAGTGGTCTCCTGTGCTGATGAGTTCTAGGGTCTTCCCCACTTTTTCTTCTAACCGATTTAATGTGTCTGGTGGTATGTTGAGGTCTTTGATCCACTTGGACTTTAGTTTTGTGCAGGGTCCACCATTCATTTTTAAGGTATTGGTATTATTATATGTAAACTGACTCTTTTCTAAATAGTGTGTGTGTGTAAATCTTACTTTTTAAAAGTATGCCTACTAATTTCGAATTTTAATTTGAATTTCAAGTTTTAATTACACCATGAAAGTCTTAGTACACACTTCCTTGTTGTTTTGTTTCGTTCAGTTTACGTACTGATCATAGCTCCCTTCCTCCCTCCGCCTAGTCCTCCACCCACTCCCCCATTCTCCACTTCCCTTCCTCCCAGAGCAGGGAGCATTCCCCAAGTTCTTTCTTCCCCGTACCCTGCCACTTCATGTTGCATTAGAACTAGGTGTGCCCTCCTCCATTGAGGCCAGATGGGGCTGCCCAGCTTGGGAAAAGTGATTCCATAGCAGGCAACTATGTCCATGTCAGTGACAGCCCCTGCTCCAGTTGCTAAGAAACCTATTCGAAGACCGGGATATCCATCAGTTCCATAAGTGTAGGGAGCCTAGTTCCAGTCCATGCATATACTTAGGTTGGTGGTTCAGTTTCTTTGAGCTCCCGTGGGCCTAGGTCAGTTATTTCTATTGTTATTTTTGTGGCATTCTTGTCTGCTTGTCCCTCTATCCTTCCTCCAACTCTCCCAAAAGATTCCGAGATCTTGTTTCTTAGCTTCTTTGGGCTAATGTTAGGTGTGAGTCTCAACACCTGTTTCTATTTGCTGCTGGTTGGAGCCTCTCAGAGGGCAGTTAGCTCAGCTCATTTCTGCAAACATAGCAGAGTAGCATTAATAATGACAGGGGTTGTCTCTCTTCCATTAAACGGGCCACAAGTTGGACCAGTCATTGTTTGGCAAGTTCCACAAACTCTGCTACATCTTTATCCCTGCCTATCTTATAGACAGGGTAATATTGGGTCAAAAGATTTGTGTGTGGGTTAGAGTACCACTCTCTCCATTGGAAGTCCTGACTGGCTATAGGGGGAGATAACTTCAGTCTTCATATCCCCTGTGTCTAGGACTGTCTGAGCTAGAGTCACCCCATATCCTCCCAGGAGCCTACCCTGTTGCAGGTCTCCAGCTTGTCCCAGAGATTTCCACCCATAGGCTTCTCATCTCTCTCCCAGCCCTACCAACTCCCAAACCAGCTTTCCTGCACCTGCTCCTCACCTTCATTTCCCTCCACCTGACTCTGTCACCCAGTTCCCTCTCTTCATATATTTCCAATATCTACTTTCTTTCTTCTTCTGAGTGGAATTCAAGCTTCATCCCTTGGGCCCTCCTTTTTTCATAGCTTCTTTGGGCCTGGAGATTGTGCTATGGTTATCATGTACTCATGCCTAATATTCACTTTTAAGTGAGTACATATCATGTGTGTTTTTCTGAGTCTGGGTTACTTCACTCAGGATGATCTTATCTAGTTTTATCCATTTGCCTGAAAAGTTCATGATTTCCTTGTTTTTAATAGCTGAGTAGTATTCCATTGTATACATGTATCAATGATTTTTATCCATTCTTTGATTGAGGAACATCTAGGTTGTTTCCAGTTTCTGGCTATTATAAATAAAGCCACTATGAACGTAGTTGAGCAAGTGTCCTTGTTGTATGGTAGAGGATCTTTTGGGTATACGCCTAGGAGTGGTATAGTTCAGTCTTGAGGTAGAGGTATTCCCAATTTTCTGATTCAGTGCCAGATTGATTTCCAAAGTGGTTATACAAGTTTGCACTCCCACCAGCAATGGAGGAGCATTCCCCTTTTTTCCACATCCTCGCCAGCATGTGTTGTCACTTGAGTTTTTGATCTTAGCCATTCTGATGGGTGTAAGATAGATTCTCAGAGCCATATTGATTCCCATATCCTTAGAGACTAAGGATATTGAACATTTCTTTAAAGTGCTTCTCAGTCATTGGAGATTCCTTCACTGAGAATTCTCAGTTTAGCTCTGTACCCTATTTTTAATTGGATTATTTTGTTTATTGGTGTTTAATTTCTTGAGCTCTCTATACATTTTAGATATTAGCCCTTTGTCAGATATAGGGTTGGTGACAATCTTTCCCAATCTGTAGGCTGCCATTTTGTCCCACTGACAGTATCCTTTGCCTTACTTTTTTAGCTTCATGAGGTCCCATTTACTAAGTATTGACCTTAATGCCTAAGCTGTTAGTGTTTGGTTCAGAAAGTTGTCTTTTGTACCGATGCATCCAAGGCCATTCTTCATTTTCTCTTCTATTAGTTTTAGTGTATATGGTTTTATGTTGAGATCATTGATTCAGTTTGACTTAAGTTTTGTGCAAGGTGATGAATATGAATCTATTTGCATTCTTCTACATGCAGACCTACACTACACTAGGCAGCATTATTTGTTGAAGATGATTTCTTTTTTCCACTGTATAGCTTTGGCTTTATTTTTTTGTCAGAAATCAAGTGTCTGCAGGTGCGTCAATTTATTGCTGGGTCATTGATTTGATTCCATTGATCAAACTGTCTGTTTTTATGCCAATACCATGCTGTTTTTATTACTATTACTTTGTAGTACAACTTGAAATAAGGGATGGCGATGCCTCCAGTTTTTTGTTGTTTTTGTTCAGGATTGTTTTCATTATCCTGTGTTTTTTATTTTTACCCATCGAATTGATAATTGCTCTTTCAAGATCTGTAAAGAATTGTGTTGGAATTTTGATGGGAATTGCATTGAATCTATAGATTGCTTTTGATATGATGGCCGTTTTTACTATTTAATCCTACCAATCCATGAGCATGGGAGATCTTTTCATCTTCTGATATCTTCTTCAATTTCTTTCTTCAGAGACTTGAAGTTCTTGTCAGACAGGTCTTTCTCTTCCTTGGTTAAAGTTAAACCAAGATATTTTACATTATTTGTGATTATTGTAAATGGTGTTGTTTCCCTAACTTCTTTCTCACCCCGTTTGTTGTTTGTATACAGAACAGCTACTAATTTGTTGTTGTTGTTAATTATGTATACAGCCACCTTGCTGAAAGTGTTTTTCAGCTGTAGGAGTCCTCTGGTAGAATTGTGGGGGGCATTTATGTATACTATCATATCATCTGCGAATACTCTTAGTTTGACTTCTTCCTTTCTAATTTGTATCCTTGATGTTTTTCATTGTCTTATTGCTCTTTCTAGAACTTCAAGTACTATACTGAATAAACATGGAGAAAGTGGAGAGGCTTATCTTATTTCTGATTGTAGTGGACTTGTTTTAAGCTTCTTTCCATTTAATTTAATGTTGACTACTAGCTTGCTATGTATTGCCTTTATTATTTTTAGTTATTGGCCTGTACCCTGGTTACTCTAAGACTTTTATCATAAACGGGTGTTGGCTTTTGTCAAAGGCCTTTCTGCATCTAATGAGATTACCATGTGATTTTTTTCCTTTCAGTTTGTTTATTTGGTGGATTATATTGATGAATTTTTGTATGTTGAACCATCTCTGTATCACTGGAAATAAGCCCACTTGTTCATGGTGGGTGATTTGTGAGTAATTTATTGAGTATTTATTTAGTGTTCATGAGAGAAATTGATCTGAAAGTCTCTATCTTTGTTGAGTTCTTTTATGGTTTAGGTATCAGGGTAGGAAAGGATGGTGGTTTTATATTAAATATAAAAAAATACAGAGAAAAAAAGAAAGAATTAAACTAGGGTCAAAGAGATTAAACTTCTGTAGAAAGACAAGTTTGATATAACAGGTGGAAGGAAATAACTCCTTATCTATTAATTCTATGTTAAATTGAAACAAGCTCAAAACTAGTCATTCTGTCTAACATTTCTGTAATCACAAGGCTTTATTATGACACCAATCTTAAGGAAGAAAACTTTGAGTTTAAGAAAAATTGATTTTATCATAATATTAATTTTTACTTCTCACAAAATTTGCTGTTTGCTCACTTTGTTTCTTCTGTTTCTATATATTTATGTAACCAAGGAAGACATAAAGCCATGCAATCAATGATTAAAGTTTCTGAAGAAATGATTTTGTGTATAAATAGTGCTTGAAAGAGACACAGGTTGTCAGAGCAGGTCAATCCATTCTGAGATGTGCTTGCTCTCTGTCTCTCAAGAAACACATCTGAATGGTGTTCCGAGTCTGGTTCTTCCCACGTCACTCTTAAATCCATCCTTCTTTAGGTCCTTCTCTCACCTGGAGCTAGACTTCAGCATGGCTGGTTATCTCTGGTCAAGTACCATTTGTCCATCCTCCTCACATCTTGCAGGCTGAATTTTCTGTGCCTGGCTCAATCCCCAAATCTATTCAGCCTGCCATATGTCCCTACCCCCATTTCCTGCCTAAGTTATGGACCATCAGATTTATTATTGTCAGGTGAAGTTCTCATACAAGATATTCCCTGAGAGAACAGGGTGGGAGCCAACCATAAATGTCCTCTGAAAGACTCCATCCAGCAGGGGATTGAAGCAGATGCTGAGACTCATAGCCATCTTTGGACAGAGTGCAAGGAGTCTTAAGGGACAGTTAGGGGATAGAAGGACCTGGCAGGGACAGGAGCTACACAGGAGACCAACAAAACCAACAAATCTGAGCCGGGGTAGGGGTGGGGTCTACAGAGACTGATTCACCAACCAAGGTCCATGCATGCAGAGAAACAAGGCACCCAGCTCAGATATATACAATAGTCAGTTCAGTCATCATGTAGATTCCCTAGTAAGGGAAGCAGGGGTTATTTCGGACATGGACTCTGTTACCCGCTACTCTTTGATCACTTTCCCCTGGTGGGGTGGCCTTGCCGGGCCACTGAGAAAGAGGATTCATGTAGTCCTGAAAGGACTTGATAGACTATAGTCAGATGGTGGAGGAGGAAGGCTCCGCCTTTCTGTGGTCTAGAGGAGGGGCATAAATGAGGGAGGGTAGGACCAGGAGGAGACAAGGGACAGTGCTACAAAATATTAAGAGATAGCTGGAGAATGTGTAGCCAGGTCAGTCTTAATTGAAAAGACATATATTCTTGTAGTGTTTTAGACCCTGTTATCCTTTCCTGCTTGTCAACTTTTGTCATTCTGAACTCACTATGAACTTACATAATGGATACAGAGATAAGAAATATTTAGTTTTACTGAAAAAGAACATGTAACCTGTTGTGTTTTTTAATTCATCTGGTTTTGTGATTGTCTTTTTTACTACGAGGTAATTCCTGTGCCTCAGAAGTATAAAAACTGTGACCAAAGAATAAACATGGGTTGAAGCCACATAGTAAAAATACCCATCCTTCCAAAAGCAATTCACAGATTAAATACAATCTCTATGAAAATTCAAATGCAAATTAGTCACAGATCATGGAAGGACAATTATTTACTTTATATGGAAAAACAAAAACAAAAATCTCCACCAAAAAAAGCTAAGATAATCCTGAACAATAAAAGAACTTCTAGAAGTATCACCATTCCAGATTTCAAGTTGTACTACAGAGCAATAGTATTTTTCAAAAACAAAACGAAACAAAACAAAACAAAAAAGCATGGTAACCATGTTGATTAATGGAATCACACTGAAGTTCCAGATATATAAATCCATGCATCTGTAGACATCTGATTTTTTGATAAAGAAGTCAGAAATACACAGTGGAGAAAAAGAAAGGCAGCATCTTCAACAAGTGGTGCTGGACAATCTAGATGTCTTATATAAAATTATGCAAATAGATCCATACTTATCGCCTTGCACAACACTCAAGTCTAAATAAACTAAAGACCTCAATAGAAAACAAGATATGCTGAACTTGACAGGACGAAAGTGAGGAACAGCTCTGAACTCATTGGCACAGGAGAGGACTTCCTGAAGAGAAGACTGATTGCACATGTCATAAGACCAACAGTTAATAAATGGAGCCTCATGCAACGGAAAAGCTTCTGTGTGGTAAAGCACAGCACCATTTGGATAAAGCATCATCCTACAGAATGGGAACTTTTTTTTCCAATTCAATAATTTTTAGAAGACTAATGTAGAAAATATATAAAGATCCTAAGAAACTAGATTTCAAAGCATGAAACAATCCAATTTTAAAGTGGGGTACATTTCTAAATAGACTTATTTTTGTAACTTATTTTTATTTTGTTTTGAATAGCTTATTCACTTTATATCTGATTGTAGTCCCCTTCCTCCCTCTTCTCCTCCCAGGCTCACCCTCTCTCTTTCTCTTCCCTCCTCTGTCCCCTATCCTAGCCCCTCAGAAAGAGGGAGACCTCTTCCAATACCATCTGACCCTAGCCTATCAAATCTCATCAGAACTGCTGGCATCATCTTCCTCTGTGGCCTGGCAAGGCTGAACTGCCCGGGGAAAGCGATCAAAGAGTGGGCAACAAAGTCCATGTCAGAGACAGCTCCTGCTCCCCTTACTAGGGTATCCACATGGAGACTGAGCTGCTGTGGGCTACATCTGAGCAAGGGGCCTAGGTTCTCTCCTCACTAAATAAAATTCTTTATAAAAGAAATTAAAATGTCTGAAAAAAAACACTTAAAGCAATGTTCAATATTCTTAGCCAGCAGGGAAATGCAAAACAAAATTATGTTGAGATTCCCATCCAATACCTGTCAGAATAGCTGAGATCAGTAACACAAATGACAGCTCAGGCTGCCAAGGATGTAGAATAAGAAGGGCACACTCCTCCATTACGAATATAATCACTGTGGAAATCAGTATGGCAGTTTCTCCGAAAGTTGAGATTGATCTACCTTAAGATCCAGTTATACCATTCTTGGACATATACCCAAAGGACATTTTATTCTACAATAGCAATAGCTCAGTCATGTACATTGCTTAGTCATGTTCATTGCTGCTCTTTTAATAATAGCAGAAACTTGAAACAACCTAGTTGTTCCTGAACAGAAGAATGGGTAAAGAAGATGTAAAATATTATACAATGGAGTATAACTCTGCAGATTAAGAAAATGACATCATGAAATTTACAGGCAAGTGGATGGAGCTAGAAAAAAATTGTCCTGGGGGAGGTCAGCCAAACCCAGAAAGATAAATAAGGCATGTATTTGTTTATATGTGGATATTAGCTTTTAAATAAATGATAAACAATCTACAATTGGTAAACCCAGAAAGGTTAGAAATAGAGGAAGGAACTAGGGGAGGGAAGTACATGTATCTCCCTGAGAGGAGGAAATATAATGAGTTTTATGGGTAGAGTGGGCAGTTCAGGATGGGAATCAGAGTATCAAGTGGAGTGGAGAGGATATAAAGTTGAGTAAGGGAATGTGGGGTGAGACAGCTAAAATTGAGGGGCATTTGAGGGATAAAAAGCTAGTGGTATGGAAAATTCCCAAAATATAAGAAGGCAATCTGAATGAGGTTTCCTAACGGAGTCCCAACTTGTCATCTCCTATCACCAAACAAGTCATCTTGTACTGGGACTAGATTGAATTCAGTAGAATTATTGGCCATTGGTGTCTCATGAAATCCTAGACTGTTGCAAAGACAATGGGATTCTCTCCACAAATTAACTGCTAGACCACTGTCTTAGTTTGGGTTTTATTGGTGTAAAAAGCCACCATGGCCATAACAACTCTTATAAGGAAAAACATTTAACAATTTGAGAAGTTTAGTTCATTATCATCATGGTGGGAAGTATGGCAGTGTACAGGCAGACATGTGCTAAAGTTGCCAAGAGTTCTACATCTTGATCCACAGAGAGCAGAAGGAGAATGTGTGTCACATTGGGCATAGCTTGAGCATATCCTTCACAGTGAAACAACTTCTCTAACAAGGCCACACCTTCCCCAATAAACAACACCACTTAATAGTAACACTTATAACCAAACATTCAAGCACATGAGCATATGGGGGTCATACCTACTCAAACTACCACATTCTATTCCCTGTCCTCCATAGGCTTGTAGCCATAACATAGCCCAACTTCAAAAATCCCATAGTCCATTACAGTCTGAAATTTGTTTAAAAGTTCCAAGTCTCTTCTGAGATTCATGTACTCTCAACTGTAAACACCAATGTAATCAAAATTAAAAAGAAACAGATTGCACACTTCCAACATATAATGGTACATGATATATATTATTGTTCCTAAAGGGAGCAGAGTGAGCAAACACTGAACCAAAACCCAACTGGGCAAACTGCAAACTCTGAATCTCCATGACTGATGTCAAAATGCTCTTCACATCTCCAACTCCTTAAGCTTTATTGACTGTAACACTCTTCTTTCTCTTGAGCTGGTTCTATTTCCTAGCAGCAGATTTTCTTTTTATCTATCTTAAGACTCTAGCATCTCCAGCATCTTGGAATCAGCAAGGCAACCCAGGATTCACCTTCGCAGCTTCATTCCATAGCCCTTCTAAGCCTCCATACAGGGACACCCCTACCACACAACTGACTGCAGTGACTTTCCTTAGTCTTGAAGAGAAAGACCATAACCTGTTTCTTCTATTCTTGACTCTAAAGCCAGAACTATGTGGCCAAAGCTCCCAAGTTCTGCTGCTTGTGGGGTCTGTAACATGGACCACTTGTTCAATTACATCTTCATTAGCTTTCTGTTTTCATAATTTCCTTCACTGCCTAGGCTTGGCTGTCCTGGAAATTGATCTGTAGACCAGGCTCACCTTGAACTCAGAGATCTGTGTGTCTCTGTCTCCTGAGTGCTGGGATTAAAGTCATGCACCATCATGCCTGAACCTAAATAATTCATTAATTTCTTTTGACAAGGTAAAAGCTTAGCTAGGTGGGATCATGTTCTGAGGTCACCATTTCATTAATTTCATTTAATACCTAATCTACTTATCTCCTTGAACACAAGGTTTATCTCCATTCCACTTCATGGTGCCCCTTTAATCCTTGAACAATATATTTTGTATCTTTCCTTTCTCAGCTCACTCCATTTCATCAAAACACTCTTCATAAGAGTGAAGCACAGAACACAGTCTGTTAGACTGTTTTCAGATTTCCTTTGCCAATACAATTAATCTAAATCTTTTCACTTTAGCCTCAGGAAGACTCTTTGGACAGAGGCAAAAAGCAGCCACATTCTTTACCAAAATACTTCCTCTAAAACCTCTTAAGCCAGGTCCCCAAAGTTCAACTTATCCTCAGCACCATTGTCTTCTATGTTCTTTCTAGTATGGCCCATTAAGCCCTGCTTCAAACATTTCACTGCCTTCTTTTTTTCTTCCTCTCCCTTTAGACCTCCTTTTCCTCTCTTTTGTATTTTCATATATACACGTATATACACAAAATTCAGATTAAGTCTGTTTTCTGTGTAAGGCTGATTTATGTAACAGCATGCTATTCAAGAACATCATAGTTTCATTCTTCTTTAGAGTTAAATAAAATTTCCTTGTGTATATGTCCTACATTATATTGGTATAATTCTCCTGTTGATAGACATCTAGTCTGGTTATCTGTTTTCTTTATTATGGATAGCACAGTAATTAATCTGGGTTGAAAAGTTTCTATTATGTAGAGAACTTTAGCTTTTCATGCCTTTCTCTGACTGTCACTCTCTGACCTGACACCCCCAACACACACACATGTGTGTGTATATATATGTATGTATCTGTGTGTTTGTATGATTTAGCATCGAGAAGCTATGTACTAAGCCAGTGAGAGCCTGAAATAAAAGGAAATGAGCTTTCTCCCTAAAGAGTTTTACACATTTTTATTGGTTAAAGATTTTCTAGGATTAGGGCACCCAGGAGTAGTTAATAAACACAAATTGTATTTGATTTTTTGAAGGACTGCAACACAAATTTGGGTGGTCCGGGAGACAGAGGTAAAGATCTGGAAGGAGATGGGAAAGAGATATGAATATTATCAAATATATAAAATTTCAAAGAAGAATATAATGCTATTTGAAAAAGTCTCCATTTCACTCTCTCTTACACACTTAGGGTTAACACTTTAAAATTAAAATATTATATATATAATTTTGATTTCTCAGTTTTTATTTTAAAAGCCAGGTTCTGACTATACTCACCCATGATCCTATAAGCAACGCTAATACCAAGAAAATATAATACAGATACATCTAGTATGCATGTATTTCACAAGTCATATTTAACAATAAATACTGCAAAGGTTGTCTGAAAAAAAGATTTTCTAATATTATATTTTTTTAAATTTGATTGGTCCTTTTTTGTTGAAGTAAAACTGTGGTAAAGTCTTTTTTCAATATAATGAAATATTTATATTTTAAATGATGTTGCATTTTTATATCTATTTATGTATTTTACAACTTCATGTATTCATTTCATACTGACTACTCTCAATTATCACTCCTGCCCACCTCTCACTCATCCCCACAAATCTCTCTCAGAATGTCATGCCTGTTCATTAACCAACATTAACCAGGATCATCTGTGTGACTTGGGGTTTGGTGGACTCAACAGAGGCTATACAACTACAGACAGTGGTTCCTCTCTCCCAGAACCTATCAGTAGATCAGAGTTAAGGTGTAGGGTCCTGTAAGACTCATCCCCTTCCTTAACTGATTGTTGATAGAACTGGTCTTGTGTGGGCCTGGTGTAGCAACTATAGCTGATGAGTTTTACTGATTCAGTAGTTTCAGATTTGGAATCTATAATTCAGAAATCTATATTCAGTAGTTTACTGAGTCTATGGATCTTCCTTAGGCCTTTCCCACATCTTTTAGTTCTTATGTACTATCTGCCACCCTTTCAACAGTACTCCCTGAACCTTATTGGTGTTTTGTATGGGTGACTTCTTTCTGTCACCCATTTTCTCCATCTCAAGAGTCTCTGCATTCGTTTATTGTAAGGAGAGACTCCTCTGATTAAGGCTGGATGCTGTTTTTGTCTATAAGCACAGGTGTTTAGTTTGCTGTTGTCTCTGTTTAGTTAGCCATTAGAAATACATTCCCGGGAGATCCAAGATGGCTGCCACTAGAGGACACTGTGTCTGAGGAGTAGGACAGCAGAAAAAACGCAGCGACCAGGAGACTGAACTCTGGGACCTAAAACGCCAGCATCCGTGATTGCCAGGTGAGCAGAACTCCCACGGTGAGAAAATCAAGTGGGAAAACCCTAGGGACACCCAGTTATTCCCTGGAAAAACCTCTGTGTGACCAGCGGCGCACAGCTCTGATCTGAACGAGCAGCCTCCGTGCTGGGCGCCCGCACCCGCCATTATAGACTGGATCACACAGTCTTGTGGGCAGTCTGAGGAGGAACCGGGTACCGTTTTCACCGAACTGCACCCTACGAGCGCACACTGCACCCGGGTTCTGCTTCAACCCATGGGTGTGCAGCGGGCACGAACCGATCGCCAGAACCACGCCAGTCTGAGAAAGGCGGGGGACTGTTTTGACCAGTTTGCACTCTGCGGGCGCGAGCCACACGCTCCCACCAGCAAAACCTCAGTCCGTGTGCCAGTCCGAGGGCAAGTCTGGGAGGAACCTGAGTTCTGCTTCAACCCACGGGTGCGTGGTGGGCGTGCACGGATGGCAGGAGCCACCCCAGACTGACAAAGTCCCAGTACCATCTTGACCAGAACACACACTGAGGGCCAAAACCTCAGTCCCTGTGTGTGTCCACAGGACAGACAGAGAAGGCCTCGGGCACCATTTCAGACAGGCCTGCATTCAGCAGAGTCACACCAACCTAAACCCATTCTGTGTGCCCCAAATATCATCTCAGACCGTGGCGCACAGCCCCTGGCCCACCATGACCAAGTAGGCTTCATCCCAGGCATGCAAGGGTGGTTCAATATACGCAAATCATCAATGTGATCCACCATATAAACAAACTGAAGGAGAAAAACCACATGATCATCTCCCTAGATGCTGAAAAAGCATTTGACAAAATCCAACACCCATTCATGTTTAAAGTCTTGGAGAGACTAGGGATACAAGGCACATACCTAAACATAGTGAAGGCAATATACAGCAAGCCTATAGCTAACATCAAACTTAATGGAGAGAAACT
>JAQQSO010004868.1:0-12448 GCA_028658305.1 Pachyuromys duprasi | reverse complement strand
GGGGGGGGGGTTGTTGGTGAACCCGAGCAGTGTGTGCCCCCAGTGTGCAGGTCAGTCAAAACGGTACCCGGGTCCTACTCAGTCTGGCCCAGAGACTGTGTGACCCAGTCTGGTATGGCGGCTGCTGACGCCCAGCAAGGCTGCTAGTTCAGATCAGAGCTGTGTGCCACCGGTCACCCAGAGATTTTTCCAGGAAATAACTGGGTGTCCCTAGGATTTTCCCACTTGATTTCCTCACTGTAGGAGTTCCGCTCACCTGGCAATCACAAATGCTGGCGTTTTAGGTCCCAGAGTTCAGTCTCCTGGTCGCTGCATTGTTTCTGCTGTCCTACTCCTCAGAAACAGTGTCCTCTCATGGCAGCCATCTTGGATCTCTCTCCCTATTTTATCTATTTTTATTGGTAAATTGAGTCCATTGATATTGAGAAATATCAATGACCAATTATTTCTAATTCCTATTATTACTTGTTTTTGTGGTTGTTGTTGCTGGTGGTGGTGATTGTGGTAGTGGTATGTGTGTGAACTTATGTGTGTGTTCCCTTCTTTTGATTTTGCTGGTGTGAGATTATTTGTCTCAGGAGTAGTAGGAGGGGTTTGGGTTTGCTTTCAGCCTACTTCTTTTTCTGGGAAGAGCTGCACTTGTTATCAAGGTGTGTCTGATGGAGTTGGTGGCTGGAAAAAAGGAAGAAATGGTGGGGGAAAGCTAGAAAGGGAAGATCTGTGGGATCCACAGGAGATGGGATTAGGGTGTGGTTGTGGAAGCTGAGAGATGGCTCAGTGGATGGAGGCTCTTACCATTAAGACTGATGGCCTGAGCTCAGTCCCTGAGGCCCACATTGTGGAGGAAGTGATCTTCTGAGCATATCCACACTGTGGTGTGAGTGTGTGGGTATGCACTCACATACATGCACACATACACAAGAAGAATAAATAAATGTAATAAAAGTTTAAGGAAGAAAGGGGTTCAGTAGGGAAGGATGTGACAGGTGTTCTGCTGCTGAGCTGGATGTGAGAGTGGAGATTGGATCTTCTGTTTGTTTGTTTGTTACAATGTGAAACCTGACTAACATGCTATCCATCTTTTAAAATTTGTAGTTTGTAAGTTTCTGTTTAATATAAGTCCTGAGCATAGGGAATACCTGAGGGGAAGGGGAGTAGAATGTATGGATGATGGATGATGGAAAAAATCAAATTTTTCCTTTTGTTTCTTCTTATACTATTTCTTATATCTTTCAGTGTTGAAACTGATTTTCTTAGCAAACTACTTTTGCTGTGATACCTCTCCTTCAATTTTATTTTGAGATATCTTTATATCCATTCTGTTGTATTGCTTTTTAAAATCTCCCCATGTGTTGGGTATTATTAACAAGCGTCAGTACAGACCTTTGGCTTTTATCTATATTTTTTCTATTTTAACGAGTGTCTAGGTCTATTTTTGAGGCTGGCCTGGGACCCACTATGTACCTATGCTCTGAGCTTACTATAATGTTCCTGTCTCAGTCCCAAGAAGACTGGGAATTCAGGAACATACCATCATATCTGACTTTTGCTTTCTTTTGGGGGAAAACATGATTCCTCTTTGGGTTCTTAGCATCATTAATAAAGAATTTAGGACATATTTCCTTATGGTTCCTTAGGAAGCTCAAAGATAATTTTATTAGTTTGAGAGAGAGAAACAAAACACTAGGATGGGTAAGACGCTTCTGGCAGGAGAGAGATAGAAAGAGAGAGAGAGACAGAGAGAGAGAGAGAGAGAGAGAGAGAGAGAGAGAGAGAGAGAGAGAGAGAGAGAAAGTCATACATTTTGAATTAGACAGGGCAGTCAGAGAAACAATGAAAAAGCTGAATGTCAGGGAAAGGATGCTAAGGCTTTCGACCAGAGCTGAACGGGTATGCTTACTGCCAAGCCCTGGATCTGAGTTTATTCTAGGTCCTTTTTTTTTTTTTTTTTTTGTTCCTGAGACCAAGGATTGCACCAAAGATACATGGTCAGAAATAGAAATGAAGACAGCTTACTTAAAAGAAAAGGGAAAGCTCTCTTGAGAACAAGAATGGGCTGGGGATCAGATGAGATTGGGTGTGTTCAGGGTGGTGTCGCCAGAGACTTATAGCCAACCATTGAGCAGAGTGCAGGGAATCTTATGAAAGATGTGGGAAATAGTAAGATAGGGAGAGGACAGGAGCTCCATAAGGAGAGCAACTGACCAAAAAATCTGAGCACAGGGGTCTTGCCTGAGACTGATACTCCAACCAAGTACCATGCATGGAGATAACCTAAGACGCCTGCACAGATGGCAGTTCAGTGTCCAAGTGGGTTCCATAATAACAGGAACAGGGACTATCTCGGAAATGAACTGATTGACCTGCTCTTTGATCACCTCACCCTGAGGGGGGAGCAGCCTTACCAGGCCACAGAGGAAGAAAAGGCAGCCACTCCTGATGAAACCTAATAGACTAGGATTAGAAGGAAGGAAAATAAGACCTCCCCTATCAGTGGACTTGGGGAGGGACAGGATGCAGAAAGGGGAGGAAGGGAGGCTTTGGGATGTAAGGAGGGAGGGAACTACAGGGGTATATAAGGTGAATAAAGTGTAATTAATAAAGAATTTAAAAAACAAAAATTAAAAAAAAGAATGGGCTGGGGAGCAGAGCCAAAAAGGAAAGCCTGCAGATCATTAAGCCAGGCAGTTTACTAGCCTTTTGAGGACATTGACACAGCACATTCCTCTTCAGTTTGTATTTCACAAGCCTTTTTATGCATAAGCTAATGAAGCCCACGTGAGGAAGGGCTTCCAGGTTTCTCTAAAGACTGGCTTTTTTTATATGTAATTCTGATGGTTCAGTCACCATTCCCTTTATATTGCTACATTATTCGTGTGTGTGTGTGTGTGTGTGTGTGTGTGTGTGTACGTGTGTGTTTGGTTTTGAAACAGTATTCTTTCAAGTAGCCCACACAATCTAGACTAGGCCAACCTCCTGTGTGTTGAAATTCCAGGTATTTGCTGTCATTCATAGATAAGCTTATAACTTTAGGAATTAAAAAGAGTCAAACCGCAACGTTTCAATACTTATATCCAGCGAATTAATAATACAACGAAAAGAGAGGAGTCAATGGTCTCATTTAGAGCTCTCTTGTGTTCAGGAAAAGAAAGGTTCTGTAAACAAGCATTTTTCTATGCTTTTCTTTGTCTTCAATCACTTGTTCAGTAGCATGATGTCATATTTTCAACCCATTCATGATCCAGCCAACACTGTTGCAACCTATGTAGTAGTTTTGGGGAGGACTAAGAGACTGAGGGGGAATGTTGCTTCTCAGACTAATTTTTCCTGTCTCCCCTTCCTCCATTTCCCACCACACAATGAAGCTTGAGTTGAGTTACTCAAATCAATCCTTTTCTTTTTTTTTCGATTTAGTGGTTGGACAATAAAAGTAAGATTTATTGAAGCAAGTGAATAATAAAAAGCGAATTAGCTGAAAACAAACAAAAAGCTGCTTGCATGACAATCTTTTGTGTTAACCAAAACCTTGATGACAGGTTGGAGATCAATGTTTGACTAGGAGATAAAAAGAAGCAAAGCTTTCCTTTGAGAGTGGGAGAACACCAGAAAAACGACAAAGAAAAAAAAGCCTGAGGGCATTATCAAAAGTGGCCAAAGGTAAATTTTTATTGGGTCTTTTGGTGGGTGATTTTAGGGAGGCTTCCTTTATGTTTGAGAAATGACAGTATTTTTGGTGCACATATCAAAGTTCAGCTTGATTGTTTTGTCTAGGGAAGAAGGTCATCTGTGAGTGTTCTCCAAATTATCTATATAATTGACTTTCAAACAAGCCTCAAAGAAAGGGGCATTTTTCACAGTAATTGTGGCAGGCAGAGTGTGTGTCACTGCCATTTTATCAAGATAATGGTAAACAGACACCTGGATTTCTTCTTTCCTGTCTTTTCTCCGATCTCTTTCAATTCATATATGTCTCTGCACTTCCCTATGGAACCAAACACAGGAATATATATGCTGTTCAGCTGTGCATGAAAGGGAGAAGCTTGTTTGCTTTTTTGATAAGTCTTAGAGTCAGCCACTGTCTTTCTGCCACCTGGCACCCATTTGTGGATTTAATGAATATGCAGTTACTGCAGAGGATCACCAAGAACCTATATGCCAATCCTAGACTTTTGAGAAGATTGATTCTGAACAACTGAATCTCCCAGGAAGCACAATACAGTTTGAAGTTCACTGTGGAGAATAGGTACTTCCCAGAAGTTTCTTTTCTATAGATTTTATCCTAAACTAAATACGCTATTTTGGCTTTAGTTCACAGTGATGATGTACTTGTTCTTATAATTCCATGATGGGCTGGAGGAGGAGCTGAGATGATCATGGCATTCTCTCTAATATACTTTAATCCAACAATTCAGATCTGTATGAAAGTGTTTCCTTATACCACATATATAAGAAACAAAAACAAAAATTAAACCCTTAATTTTAGAATCTTTGCTTCTAGACCTAGGATAAATACCCTTATAACTAGAAATTTTGAAGAGTCCCTTAGTGCCTACCTGATAATACCAGAGAAATTGGGTTCAGTTTCTTGGTCAGCTTAATAAATGTACTTAAGAAGGGCCAAAGCTATACCAGAGGCCACACTATTACTGGAACTTCAAGTAATACTCCACCACCATCAGACAATACTCCTTAGACCTCACCCTGATTCCTCAAACGGTACTCCTCCCCTCATCATCATATCCTCATCCACAATTTGATCAGAAGCACCTGCTGTACTGGAAGCCATGCTGGTAACCCAGAACCCCCGAAGCCCCTGCTATATCAGAGGACACACCAGTCCCCAGAAGACACACTAGTTTCCAGAACTCCAGAAGCAACACAGGAACTCCAAAACACAGCGGTCATGAGGGGCGCCAAAGCCTCAGGGGAGACACTTTACTAGATGTGAAGACTCACATACCACAAGGCCAGAAGACCAGAGAAGAAACAGAAACTAGGAAAAAACATCCATCCAAAAGAGATAAATTCAGAAGTCAGCACCTAAACCTACAATTACTCCTAACCCAGATGCTTAGATGTCAGCACAGAAACATAGTTAACAATAGCAGGGGCAATACGATACCATCAGAGCCCAGCTAATCTACTACAACAAGCCCTGGATATTCCAACACATCTGAAGCAGAAGAAAATGACCTTAAAACCAATCTTATAAAGATGACAGAAGTCCTAAAAAAGGAAACGAATAAATACCTTAAAGAAATACAGGAAAATACAATCAATTGGAGGAAATTAATAAATCCCTTTTAAAAAGCCAAATAAAAACAAAGAGGTGAGAGAAAAGAATAAAACTCTCAACACCTGAAAATAGAAATAGAAACAATATAGAAAACACAAACTGAGGGAATCCTGGAGATAAAAAAAATCTAGGTAAATTAACAGGAATTACAGATGCAAGCATCACCAAATGAATTAAAGAAATGGAAAAAAGATTCCCAGGCAAAGAAGATACAAAAAAGAAATTGATACACCCGTCAAAGAAAAACTTAAATCTAAAAAATTAATGATTTAAAGTATACAGAAGTCTGAGACACTATGAAAATATTAAACCTAAGAATAATATTACTAGAAAAATAAGATTCTCACCTCAAAGACCCAGAAAATATTTGCAACAAAATCACAGAAGAAAAATTTCCTAACCTTAAGAAGGACATGCAGCCAGGTATGGTGGTTCTTGCCTGTAATCCCAGTACTCAGGAAGGCAGAGACAGGCAGATCTCTGTGAGTTTGAGGCCAGCTGGTCTACAAGTGAGCCCATGACTATATTAAAAACAAAACAAACAAAAAAAGAGATTGGACCAGAAAAGTAAGTTCCCTCTAGGCAAGGAAGAAACAATTCCTGAAGCCAAGATGGTTCAGCTTATACAGACCTGAGCGCTTGGAGCACAATATCCCAACAAGCCTGCAGGCCACTGAGCCATTCAGGACACTTGCACACTTGCACTGCTCGAGGAAAGCATACCAGCACCACAACCTGAGCTCATGCTCTTTCCTTACACACTACCCTTCCAGTCAGGCACAGTTCCAAGCACACTCCTGAACTTGTGCACACGTGCCTGCAACCTTCCTCCCTTAGCTGCATCTGAAACACCAACACCCACTCTCAAACCAGTGGACCTCTCTTATCTTCCTAAACAGTACTCCAGACACCAGAGCCAGACAGACACAGTCTGAAGTACAGGATCCAGGAAAAAACATCATAGGCTATGGACAATCAGATGGTCATAAGCTAAGAACACTTGCAACAAAAATCAGAACATCATGGCTTCACCAAAACCCCCCTAAAACAATGGATATTTCAATTCATTGGAAACACAGGAAAATATTTTAAATCTATGTTAATCCAGTTATTAGAGGCACATAAAGAAGAAACAAACAGAATTCTCAAAGAAATACAGGAAAATACAGCCAAACAAATACAGGCACATTTAGAGGCACAGAAAAATGGATGACATCATGGAAAGACAGGAATCCACATTCAAACAGATGAAGGAAAAGGTGCAAGACATGAAAACAGAATTAGAATCAATAAAGAAAACACAAACAGGGAAAACTCTGGCTCTGGAGAACTTAGAAAAGAAGTAAAGAACAACAAAAAAGGTAAGCATCACCAAAAGAATATAAGAGATGGAAGAGAGAATCTCAGGTGTGAAAATAAAAATGCAGAAATTGATACATCTTTCAAAGAAAAATAAAATAAAATCAAAAAAGTTACAAACACAAAACATCCAAGAAATCAAGGAAGCCATGATAAGACGAAATCTAAGAATAATAGGAAAAGATGAAAAAGCAGATTCCAGGCTCCAAGGTCTAGAAAATGTTATTTTTTTCTCTTTTAATTATTTATCAGATTACAAAAATAAAAATAGTGATTGTTTTTCTTCACCCCCAATATTTCCATTTGCCAAAGCCAAGTGGGAGAGAGTGGGTTATTCTTGCTCCTGCCCTGAAAAAAAGCCCACCCCTCTGCTTTGTGCCACTTCAAGCAGGAGGGGCAGTATACAGTAATACAGGCAGTCGTTGTCCCTGGGCAGCAGAATGGCAGTTTAGTTGTCATTTTTCTTCTCCCTGCTGCCACCAGAGCAGTAAGATATACTTCTCCTACATGCCCCAGAGAAGAAAAGAAGATGCGCCTGGAGGAGGCAGGTGTAGGGCCAAGTAGGGCCTGGAGCAGCACACAGCAGATGCAGCAGACCAGCGCTACCCCTTCAATATTTTCAAGAAAATCAAAGAAGAAAATTTTCCCAACCTAAAGAAAAGTCATTTAACATACAAGAGGCATACAGAATACCACACAGACTAAAACAGAAAAGAAACTACTCACATCACATAATAATAAAAACACTATATCTACAGAACAAAGAAAATATTAAAAGCAGCAAGGGAAAAAAGTGAAGTAACATACACAGGTAGACCTATCAGAATCACACCAGACTTCTCAACAGAAATTATGAAAGCCAGAAGGGCCTGGACAATGTCATGCAAACTCTAAGCGAGCACAGATGTCAAACCAAACTACTATACCCAGCAAAAATTTCAATCAAAATAGATGAAGAAAACAAAATATTCAATGACAAATCAAAATTTAAAAAATATCTACACAGCAGTGCAGCCATACAGATGATACTAGAAGGAAAACTCCAATCTAATGAAATCAACTACACCCAAGAAAACACAGGATATACCTACTCTCTCCATCTCTTCAACATAGTACTTGAAGTCCTAGCTAAAACAATAAGTCAAGTAAAGGAGATCAAGGGGATAAAAATCGGAAAGGAAGAGGCAAAAGTATCCCTATTCGCAGATGATATGATCGTATACATGAGCGACCCAAAAAATTCAGCCAGAGAACTCCTTCAACTGATAAACACCTTCAAAAAAGTGGCTGGATACAAAATCAACTCAAAAAAATCAGAAGCCTTCCTGTACACTAAAGACGAAAGGGCCGAGAAAGAAATTAGGGAAACAACACCCTTCACAATAGCCACTAATAATATAAAGTACCTTGGGGTGACTCTAACCAAGCAAGTGAAAGATCTGTTTGAGAAAAATTTCAAGTCTCTGAAGAATGAAATTGAAGAAGAAATCAGAAGATGGAAAGATCTCCCATGCTCATGGATTGGAAGGATTAACATAGTGAAAATGGCTATTCTGCCAAAAGAAATCTACAGATTCCGTGCAATTCCCATCAAAATGCCAACATAATTCTTTGTAGACCTTGAAAGAAAAATTCTCAACTTCATATGGAGAAACAAAAAATCCAGAATTCCCAAAACAATCCTGTACAACAACAGATCATCTGGAAGTATCTCCATCCCTGATCTCAAGCTGTACCACAGAGCAATAGTTATAAAAACTGCATGGTATTTGCATAGAAACAGAATTGTGGCTCAATGGAACCGAATAGAAAACCCAGAAATAAACCCACACACCTATGGAAACTTGATTTTTGATAAAGAAGCCAAATCTATCCAATGGAAAAGTGACAGCATCTTCAACAAATGGTACTGGTCCAACTGGATGTCTATATGCAGAAAAATGCAAATAGATCCGTATTTATCACCCTGCACAAAATAAAGTCCAAGTGGATCAAAGAACTCAACATAACACCAGACACACTCAATCGGTTGAAAGAAAAATTGGGAAAGACCCTAGAACTCATTGGCACAGGAGACTACTTCCTGAATAGAACACCAATAACACAGGCTCTAAGAGCAACAATCTATAAATGGGACCTCATAAAACTGAAAAGCTTCTGTAAAGCAAAAGACACTGTCATCAAAACAAAATGACAGCCTACAGACTGGGAAAGGATCTTCACCAACCTTATATCTGACAGAGGGCTAATATCCAGTATATATAAAAAACTCAAAAAGTTAAAAAGCAACAAATCAAGTAATCCAATTAAAAATGGGGTTTAGAACTAAACAGAGAACTCTCTGTAGAGGACTGTAGAATGGCAGAAAAACACATAAAGAAATTCTCAACGTCCTTAGCCATCAGGGAGATGCAAATCAAAAAGACCCTGAGATTTCACCTTACACCTGTCAGAATGGCTAAGATCAAAAACTCTAGGTGACAACACATGCTGCAGAGGTTGTGGAGAACGAGGAACCCTCCTCCATTGCTGGTGGGAATGTAAACTTGTACTACCACTCTGGAAATCAATTTGGCGCTTTCTTAGGCAATTAGGAATAGTGATTCCTCAAGACCCAGCTATACCACTTCTAGGCATATATCCAAAAAATGCTCAAGTACACAACAAGGACATTTGCTCAACTATGTTCGTAGCTGCTTTATTTGTAATAGCTAGAACCTGGAAACAACCCAGATGTCCCTCAGTTGAGGAATGGATACAGAAATTGTGGTACTTTTACACAATGGAATACTACTCAGCAATTAAAAAGGAGGAAATCATGAAATTTGAAGGTAAATGGTGGGACCAGGAAACGATAATCCTGAATGAGGTATCCCAAAAGCAGAAAGACACACATGGTATATACTCATTTATATAGACCTATAAAATAGGATAACCATACTGAAATCTATAAACAAGAAATAGGACCTGAGGTAAGGGGATTAATACTCACTTAGAAAGACAAATGGGATGGACATTGGATGTAGGAGAAAAAAAAGTAGCAGGACAAGGGCCTACCACAGAGGGCCTCTACCTAGCAGTGTATCGAAGCATATATTAAGACACATAACCATACCTTTGGCAGAGTACAGGGAATCACATGAATGAGGGGGGAGTTGTATGAACTGGAGAGGACAGGAGTTCTGCAAGGACCAAATATATCAGGGCACAGGGGTCTTTTATGAGACTGTTGCTCCAACCAAGGACCATGTATGGATATAATCTAGAATGCCTGCTTGAATGTAGCAAATGGTAGCTCTATATCCAAGTGGGTACCCTAGTAAGGGGAACAGGGACTATTTCGGACATGAACTCAATGGCTGGCTCTTCTCCACCCCCCCTGTCCCCCTGAAGGAGGAGCAGCCTTGCTAGGCCACAGAAGAGGACATTGCAGCCAGTCCTGAAGAGACCTGATAAGCTAGAGTTAGATGGAAGGGGAGGAGTTCCTCGCCTAACAGTAGACTTGGAAAGGAGCAGGGAGGAGATGAGGGAGGGATGGGGGGGATAGGGAGGGAATTCAGGAGGGGGCTATGGCTGTGATACAAAGTACATAACCTGTGAATAATACAAAATAAAAATGTTAAAAAAATAATTCCACTTTAGAAAACAAAATGGACAGGTGAGCAGAGCCACAGACTTACTGATACTTTGTTTTCCTGTTTCAGTGCCTTTTAAAGTTTTTCCTGGCAGGTATTTTTTCAAATACAGAACTTCTAGAGACCCAAAGTGGGGGAGTGGGAGGTAGCACAAATAAGGATTAAAAAATTAATAAATAAAAATAAAGCATTTAAAAGCAAAAAAAAAACCCTAAACTTAAACAATATCTACACAGCAACCCAGCCATACAGAAGATACTATAGAAGGAAAACTCCAATTTAATGAAATCAACTACACCAAGAAAACAGATAACTTCACAACAAAAAAATAAAAAGAAAAAGAAAACAAGCATATAAACACACTATCACCACCAACTCTACAGTAAAAGGAACTAACATTCATTGGTTACTATGAGCTATCAACATCAACGAACTCAAATCTCCAACAAAAAGACACAGGGTAACTGAATGGTTGCAGAAAAAGGTCCAAGAAAAAGTTTCTTGCTACATCCAAGAAACTCATCTCTGTAACAAAAACAGATAATACCTCAGAGTAAAGGGCTGGAAAAATGTTTTTCAAGCAAACAGACACAGAAAAGAAGCTGGAGTAGCTACCTTAATATCTAAGAAAATAGGCTTTCATCAAAAATTAACAAAGAGATGAGGAGGGACACTTCATTATCATCAAAGGAAAATCCACCAAGAGAGCATAACAATCCTGAACATCTATGTCGCAAATACAAGAACACCTCCAAGCATAAATGAAACATTATTAAAGCTCAAATCACACATGAGACTTCAATACTCCACTATTACCAAAGGATAGTTTATCTAGAAAGAAGGTAAATAGGGAAATAATGACACTTACAGAGGTAATAAATCAAATGGACCTAATAGATATCTACAGAACCTTTCATCAAAACTCAAAAGAGTATACCTTCTTCTCAGCACCAGACAGAAACTTCGACAAACTTGACCATATAGTCCGATACTGAGCAAGCCCCAACAGATACAAGAAGTTTGAAATAATCCCCTGTATCCTATTAAACCACCATGGACTAAAATGAGCCTGCAACAACAACAGAAATAACAAAAAGCCTACACACTCACAGAGATTAAACAACTCTCTACTGAACAAAAGCTGAATCAGGAAAGAAATAAAAAACAGTAATTAGAGACTTCCTAAAATTTAATGAAAATGAAGGCACAACTCATCCAAACTCATGGGACACAATTAAAGCAGTGCTAAGAGGAAAGTACATAGCACTAAGTGTCTTCAGAAAGAAGTTTGAGACATCTCATACAAGCAAACTAACCGCACACCTAAAACCCTAAAGCCCTAGGGACAAAAGAAGCAGATACAACCAAGAGGAGTAGACAGTTGGAAATAACCAAATTCAGAGTTAAAATCAAGAAGTTAGAAACAAATAAAATGATTCAAAGAAGCAATGAAATCATGAGTAGGTTCTTTGAGAAAATCAACAAGACAGACAAACCACTAGCCAAATTAACTAAAAGGCAGAGAGAAACTGTCCAAACCAGCAAAATCAGAGATGAAAAGGGGCACATAAAGACAGACACTGAGGAAATTCAAAGAATCATTAGGTCTTACTTCAAAAGCCTATATACCACAAAATTTGAAAATCTAAATAAAATGGACAATTATCTTGTTAGGTTCCATTTACCAAAACTAAACCAACATCAGATAAATAGATTAAACTATCCAGTATTCCCCAAGGAAGTAGAAGTCATCAGATATCTCCCTACCTGCTCCCCCTCCAAAAAAGCACATACTTCTACCAGACCTTAAAAAGTGGCTAACACCAATACTCTTCAAACTATTAAACAAAATAGATACAGAAAGAACATAACCAAACTCATTCTATGAGTCCATAGTCACATTGATACCTAAACCACAAAAAAGACTCAACAAAACAAGAGAACTTCAGACCTTCTCGCTTATGCACATTGGTGCAAAAATATCCAATAAAAACCTGCCAACAGAATTCTTGAGGATGTCCAAGATGGCTGCCACTAGAGGACACTGTGTCTGAGGAGTAGGACAACAGAAATAACGCAGCGACCAGGAGACTGAACTCTGGGACCTAAAACGCCAGCACCCGTGATTGCCAGGTGAGCAGAACTCCCACGGTGAGAA
>JAQQSO010004867.1:0-12448 GCA_028658305.1 Pachyuromys duprasi | reverse complement strand
TTGATCTTAGAGCCTGTGCTGTTGGTGTTCTATTCAGGAAGTAGTCTCCTGTGCCAATGAGTTCTAGGGTCTTTCCCACTTTTTCTTCTAGACGGTTTAGTGTGTCTGGTTTTATGTTGAGGTCTTTGATCCACTTGGACTTTAGCTTTGTGCAAGGTGATAAATATGGATCTATTTTCATTTT
Organism: Pachyuromys duprasi; assembly: GCA_028658305.1. Taxonomy (NCBI): domain Eukaryota; kingdom Metazoa; phylum Chordata; class Mammalia; order Rodentia; family Muridae; genus Pachyuromys; species Pachyuromys duprasi. Next base: position 12,264 of record JAQQSO010004867.1, on the reverse strand, counting down.
TCTGCATACAGATATGCAGTTGGACCAGCACCATTTGTTGAAGATGCTGTCTTTTTTCCATTGAATGGTTTTGGATTCTTTGTCAAAAAATCAAGTATCCATAGGTGTGTGGGTTTATTTCTGGGTCTTTCATTCGTTTCCATTGATCCACTATTCTGTTTCTATGCCAATACCATGCAGTTTTTATTACTATTGCTCTGTAGTACAGCTTGAGGTCAGGGATGGAGATGCCTCCAGATGATCTGTTGTTGTAGAGGATTGTTTTGGAAATTCTGGGTTTTTTGTTTTGCCATATGAAGTTGATAATTTTTCTCTCAAGGTCAATAAAGAATTGTGTTGGTATTTTGATGGGAATGGCATTGAATCTGTACATTGCTTTTTGCAGAATAGCCATTTTCACTATGTTAATCCTACTGATCCATGAGCACAGGAAATCTTTCCATCTTCTGATATCTTCTTCAATTTATTTCTTCAGAGACTTGAAGTTTTTCTCAAACAGGTCTTTCACTTGCTTGGTTAGAGTCACTCCAAGGTACTTTATGTTATTAGTGGCTATTGTGAAGCGTGTTGTTTCCCTAATTTCTTTCTCGGCCCTTTTGTCTTTGGTATACAGGAGGGCTTCTGATTTTTTTAAAGTTAATTTTGTATCCAGCCACTTTGCTGAAGGTGTTTATCAGCTGAAGGAGTTCTCTGGTTGAATTTTGGGGATCGCTCATGTATACTATCATATCATCTGCGAATAGTGACACTTTGACCTCTGCCGTTCCAATGTCTGTTCCCTTGATCTCCTTTAGTTGTCTTATTGCTCTAGCTAGGACATCAAGTACTAAATTGAAGATACATGGAGAGAGTGGGCAGTCTTGTGTTGTGCTTGATTGCAGTGGGATTGGTTTGAGTTTCTCTCCATTGAGTTTGATGTTGGCTATAGGCTTGCTTTATATTGCTTTTACTATGTTTAGGTACATGCCTTGTATCCCTGATCTCTCCAGGACTTTAAACATGAATGGGTGTTGGATTTTGTCAAATGCTTTTTCCACCTCTAAGGAGATGATCATGTGGTTTTTCTCCTTCAGAGTGTTTATGTGGTGGATTACATTGGTGGATTGAACCACCCCTGCATCCCTGGGATGAAGCCTACTTGGTCATGGTGGATGATATCTTTGATGTGTTCTTGGATTCGGTTTGCCATTATTTTATTAAGTATTTTTGCATCAATGTTCATAAGTGAAATAGGTCTGAAGTTCTCCTTTTTGTTGGGTCTTTGTGTGGTTTAGGTATCAAGGTGACTGTGGCTTCATAGAATGAGTTTGGTAATGTTCCTTTTGTTTCTATTTTGTAGAATAGTTTGAGGAGTATTGGTGTTAGCACTTCTTTGAAGGTCTGGTAAAATTTTGTGCTGAAACCATCTGGCCCAGGGCTTTTTTTGGAAGGGAGAGTTTTGATGACTACTTTAATTTCCTTGGGGGATCTAGAGCTATTCAGTCTTTTTACCTGATCTTGACTTAATTTTGGTAGGTGGAATCTATCAAAAAAATTGTCCTTTTCATTTAGATTTTCAAATTTTGTGGCATATAGGCTTTTGTAGTAAGACCTAATGATTTTTTGGATTTCCTCAGTGTCTGTAGTTATGTTCCCCTTTTCATTTCTGATTTTATTGATTTGGATGGATTCTCTCTGCCTTTCAGTTAGTTTGGCTAAGGGGTTTATCTATCTTATTGATTTTCTCAAAGAACCAGCTCTTGGTTTCATTGATTCTTTGAATAGTTTTATTTGATTCTAATTGATTGATTTCAGCCCTGAGTTTGATTATTTCCAGCTGTGTGTTCCTCTTGGGTGTATCTGCTTCTTTTTTTTCCAGGGTTTTCAGTTGGGCCATTAAGTTGCTTCTATTCGATGTTACAAATTTCTTCTTGAAGGCACTTAGTGCTATGAATTTTCCTCTGAGCATTGCTTTCAGTGTATCCCATAAATTTGGGTATGTTGTACCTTCATTTTCATTGAATTCTAGGAAGTCTTTAATTTCTTTATTTCTTCCTCAACCCAGTTTGTCATTGAGTAGCAAGTTTTTCATTTCCCATGCGCATGTAGGCTTTTTGTTATTTCCATTGTTGTTTAGTCCAGCTTTATTCCATCATAGTCAGATAGAATACAAGGGATTATTTCAATCTTCTTGCATCTTTTGAGGCTTGCTTTGTGACCAACTATATGGTCTATTTTGGAGAAGGTTCCATGGGGTGCTGAGAAGAAGTTGTACTCCTTTGAATTTGGGTGAAAGGTTCTGTGGACATTAGGTCCATTTGATTTAGGACCTCTGTAAAGTGTCATTATTTCCCTATTTAACTTCTGTCTTGATGATCTGTCCCTTGGTGAGAATGGAGTGATAAATTGTCCCATTATTAAGGTGTTGGTATCAATGTCTGATTTGAGTTTAATAACGTTTCATTTACAAATGCAGGTGCTCTTGTATTTGGGGAATAGATGTTTAGGACTGTGATGCCTTCATGGTGGATTTTCCCTTTGATGCAAATGAAATGTCCATCCTCATCTTTTTTGATTAATTTTGGTTAAAAGTCTATTTTATTAGATAAAAGGATAGCTATTCCAGCTCATTTTCTGGGTCTGTTTGCTTGAAAAACCATTTCCAGCCCTTTACTCTGAGGTAGTATCTGTCATTGTTGGTTCTTGGATGCCGTAGAATGTTGGATCCTGTTTCCACAATCATTCTGTTCGTCTGTGTCTGTTTATTGCAGAGTTGAGTCCACTGATGTTGATAGATAATAGTGACCAATGGGTGTTAGTTCCTTTTAGAGTGGAGTTGGTGGTTATAGTGTGCTTGTTTGCTTGTTTTCTTTTGATTTTGTTGTGAGTTTATCTATGTCCTGTGTTTTCTTGGCTGTAGTTGATTTCATTAGATTGGAGTTTTCCTTCTAGTATCTTTTGTAAGCTGGGTTGCTGTGTGGATACTGTTTAGTTTTGTCGTGGAATACTTTGTTTTCTCCATCTATGGTGACTGAAAGTTTTGATGGTTATAGTATTCTGGTTTGACATCTGTGTTCTCTTAGAGTCTGCATGACATCTGTCCAGGTCCCTTTCATGGTTTCTGTTGAGAAGTCTGGTGTGATCCTGACAGGTCCTCCTTTTATGTTAGGTACTTGGCCTTTTTCCTTTGCTGCTTTTAATATTTTTCTTTGTTCTGTAGTGTTTTGACTATTATGTGACATGGGGAGTTTATTTTCTGGTCTAGTCTATTTGGTGTTGTGTAGGCCTCTTGTGTGTTTATGGACAGCTCTTTTTTTAAGTTGGGAAATTTTTCTTCTATGATTTTTTTTTGAAAGTATTTTCTGGACCTTGTAGCCTGGAATCTTCTTTTTTGTTTATTCCTATCCTTCTTAGATTTTGTCTTTTCATAGTGTCCTTGATTTCGTGGATGTTTTGTGTTTGAAACTATTTCAGTTTTATCTTTCCTTTGAGAGATGTATCAATATCTGAAAGTGCATCTTCAGCACCTGAGATACTCTTTTCCATCTCTTGTATTCTGTTAGTGATACTTAACTTTGCGGTTCTTTTATCTAAGTTCTCTAGCTCCAGGGTTTTCTCTGTCTGTGTTTTCTTTACTGATTCTATTTCTGTTTTCATGTCTAGCACCATTTCCTTCATCTGTTTGAATGTGGATTCCTGTCTTTCCATGATGGCAACTATTGTTTTGTTTGTTTCTTCTTTATGTGCCTCTATTTGTGTGGTTAATCCTTTGAGAGTTTTTTTTTTCATTTCCTCTATTTGTGCCTCTAAGAACTTGATAAGCATAGCTTTAAAATCATTTTCCTGTGTTTCCGGTGAGTTAAAATATCCATTGATTTGGGGGATTACTGGTGAAGCCATGATATCCTGATTTTTGTTGGATTTGTTCTTATGTCTGCCTCTAGCCATCTGAAAGTCAGTAACCTTTGCTGTTTGTTCCTGGAGCCTGTACTGCAGACTGGGTCCGTTCGTCTCTGGAGTCTGGAGTGTTCTTCAGGAAGATGAGAGAGGTCCACTCTTTTGAGTATAGGTGTTGATGTTTCAGATGCAGCTAAGGGAGGAAGGTATCAGGCACCAGTGTGCAAGCACAGGAGTGTGCATGGAGGTATACCTGCCTGGAAAGGTAGAGTGTGAGGGAGAAGTGCAAGCAAGTGCAGGTTGTGGTACAGGTGTGGTTTGTGTGGGTGCAGTGTACACGTGCAGTTTCCCTGATTAGCTCAGTGGCCCACAGGCCTGTCTCAGTACTGTATTCCATGTGCTCAAATGCGCCTGAGCTGCACCATCTTGGTTCCAGGAATTGTTTGGCTGGACTCCATTGGGAGACCTGCAGAACAGGGACTTTAATGTTGAAAATGCTCTCCTAGAGATCCCTCTGTTGCCCTCTACAGTGGTGGCAGTGGGAGGGATCTGATGTCTACCTGTTAGTGGGAACCTGGTTCTGGGGCTCTATAAGCACTCTCTTGCAGAAGCACTCACTAGCAGGCATGTGTGTAAAGTGCAGAGGGCCATCTAGCACCCTAATCCTAACCCTAACCCTAATTCGAAAGAGTGTGTGGAAACGTCCATGGTTGGGGGCTGGATCCAATCTGTCCCAACTCACAGGTTGTCCCCTCTGGCCTGGGAAGCCTCAAAGTGGATGCTCTGGTTTCAGCTGCCTATACACTCTTCAGTTTTGGATGTTTGGATCTTCTGCCCTTCAGGAATGGTGTGCACTGGGCACCGCCATCTTGGAGTTTCCTCTATTTTCACTTTTTTATAAAACTCTAGGAAGTTCAGTAAACTGCCATACCAGCAAAAATATTGAGTAAAAGAGTGTATTGATGTGGCAGACAGGAATGGGAGCACTTCTTGAAATAACTGTAATAGAAGAAAAATAGAAAAAAAATGAGATTCAGACAAAGAATTATTGTATTTATTCTTATAAGGTCCATTTGCTCATTCATTCAGTATTTTTTAACCACCAATGTATGATAGGCACCATTTAAAATGTTTGGAACAAACACATCAGTAAAAAAGCAACAACAACAACATTAACAACAACAAAAACTAAAAACAACTCTATCCCTGTCTAAATGGCAGTCACTTTCTAGTGAAGGGAATATTCCAGGAATAAGCATAGTAGCCTTTCAAATAATTATGCAAAATTTCCCCAACCTCATTCCCCATCTATTAGCAATTTTTGTTAATGCCTTCAGTAACTATACCAAGATTGCAAAAGGGACTGTAAACTGGCGGTAGCCTGTTCACTCTTCCCAGAAGGATTCAGATGACTTAATTCTAAACAGCAGCATTCTGAGTGAAATAGAGGAGACTGTGGACTGCCTCTGTCTGTGTTCAAAGTCCACTATTTCAGGGTAAGCCCTCTTCTCTCCAGCTGACTATGAAACAGACTTTGCCCTTCTCTGACTGGATGCCTCTCACTCTGGCACCTGCCATCCATTAGGAACCCCCTACTGGGATCTTTCATCATTGAAAATATATGATGATTTTTGTTACCATTTAGGCTAATTGGTAGTGAGTATTCCTTTAAAATATATTCCCCTAAATACTGGGTTTTGGATTTGCTTTGAAGTTTTTAACACCAACACAGTTGGAATAAAACCATAGATACTAATCACAGAAACTGCAAAGTCCAGTGCAGGAAGAATCACCACCATGGCTCTTTCCTTATTACAACCAGTGGGCAGTAGGCACACATGTGAAAAGAAACCTTAAGGCCAGGCATTAGCTAAAGCACTGCATGACTATTTCTGCCAGAGGGCCTGTTAGGCCCACTGTGTTTTTGCATCTCTTTGCAAAATTATTTTCTAAAAGAAAATGTCCTGTATATCTAGTTTGCTCTCTAAGGCAGTGGCATAAAATTAGATTAAAAAATAACCGTACATCATAGCATAAGATTTCAACACTCAAAATAATATCCTGAATTTAATAAGATAAATACTTAACATTTCGGAGAGGAAGTGGAATATAGTATTGTCCTCTTATGTGTTTTGGATAAAATGACTTAATAAACTGATCCATAAGAGAGAGAAGAGCATCGTGAAGCACTTTCCGCAAACTTTGCATTTTCAGATAGGAAAACAAAGGTGCTAAAATGGTTAATCGTGTTTGAATCTGAGCATAAAAATGTATGCTATAAAACCTAATTCCAGATAAAATGAGTTTATGAAAAAGCTGTGAAATGGGAAAACAAAGATAAATAAATTCATATTCTTTTTTTTTTGAGACAAGATTTTTTTTTTTGAGACAAGGTCTCACTCAATAGTGCAGGCTGGACTCGAACTTAATATACACTTCAAGCAGTCCTCAAACTTCTGATGATCCTCCTGCCTCAGGCTTCAGGCCACTGTGATTAGATGCATAAGCAGCCACAGCTGACTCTAGAATCTTTCTGTAAAATTAAAGGATGATAGGATGAATTTGTAACTTACTTCCTGTCAGATGTAGGCAGGCAAGTAGCTGTTTACTTTACAATGTACTTTCTTGGTTTAAATTTGTTCTCACACAAATTCTGGGTGTAATCAATGTAGGCAGGCTTATATTTAAGACTTAGGCAACTAGGTGTTGTCAGTATTTAGGGAGCCTGCTTTTGAGTTGCCTAGCAACCTATGATGTTATCATATGTCACCCACCAGGTAGCCGCACCCAGCAGACATGGTTAAGTTGCTCCTTAAAATGATCAACCCACTTTGTCTCTCTTAACTCTCTTGCTCTCCTGCTCTCTCCCCTTTCTCTGTCGGGGCACCCATTCCTTTCCCCCTATCATGTATCACTCTCTCCTTCTCTCTCTCTCTTCATCTCCATCCAATAAAACTCTTTCATATAAAAGTCTGTGCACATCATCATTGCATGGGTCCTAACAGGTGTTTAATCAGAAAAGAAAGAATACATCATATATTTTAGTAGGAAATATATTAGACACCTAATAATGTTTATCTTTTTCATTTTTATCTAAGATGCTTATATCCGTGGGCCAGCCACATGGCTCACCAGGAAAAGGCACTTGCAACAAAATCTGGCAATCTGAATTTAATCCCTGGAACCCACATAAAGGAAGAAACTGACTGTGCAAACTTTCCTCTGGCTTGTACTGTGCATATCTTCCACTTGGATCTCATCATGCAATAACAAGTATAAAAGCAGATACTGAGGCTCATAAACAAACTTTGGGCAGCATGCAGAGAATCTTAGGAAAGAAGGCAGAGATAGTAAGACCTGGAGAGGACAGGAGCTCCACAAGGAGAGCAACAGAACCAAAATATCTGTGCATAGCGGTCTTTTCTGAGACTGATACTCCAACCAAGGGCCATTCATGTTGACAACCTAGAACCCCTGCTCAAATGTAGCCCATGGCAGCTCAGTATCCAAGTGGGTTCCCTGGTAAGGGGAACAGGGACAGACTCTGACCTGAACTCAGTGGCTAGCTCTTTGACTGCCTCGCCTGGATGGGGGAGCAGCCTTGCTAGGCCACAGAGGAGGACAATGCAGCCAGTTCAGATGAGCCTGGATAAGCTAGAGTCAGATGGAAGGGGAGGAGGATCTCCCCTATCTGTGGACTTGGAGAGGGACATAAGAGGAGATCAGGAAGAGAGGGTGGCATTGTGAGGGGAGGAGGAAGGGGGCTACAGCTGGAATACAAAGTGAATAAACTGTTATTAATATAAAATTTTAGTTAAAAAAGAAAAATGTATCTTAAACAAAAAATATTTTAAGAATAAAAAGAAATAACAGTAAAATGGTTGCATTTCAACAGTATGGTTACAATCTTTGTGAGAATAAGAATCTCTCCATTCCATTTACCAGTGGATCCCAGTACTTGGTATAGTATCTACTACATAGCGGGTGCTTGATAAGTATATTAGAAGATTGCTATACTATACTATCAATATGCTATTAATATCATACTTTGATGAACATATTGAAAGACTGAAGACAATATATTTTGGACTTATCTACTTTATACAATGTATATGCGTATGCTTTCTGTTGTTACTGTGAACACAATAAGTTCCTAAGCCCTAAAGATCATGTGTTCGAATTTTAAATCAGCAACATTTCTCTGACCTTTTTACTTATAAGATACTGGAATTGAAGATATAAAAAAATGTAAGCAATCATTAAATCTATCTCCTTAATGTTACAGAGGAAGAAACAAGCAGACTTGTAATGAGGTAAGTGGTATCCTGGGATCACATCTCTAGTTAGAAAAGGAATTTGAACTGCAACCTAGAGCAAGGCCTTTGGCTAGTTGCTTCTAACATATTATTTTCTCCATTTGCTCCCATAATGCTAGATCATGAGATCTCAAGCTATTGTTTCCTTCCCCAAAACCACAGCATCACCCGGGAACTTGTTAGAAATGAAAATTCCTTTTATGATTTATAATCACTTTTAAATTGATAAGTGAAGTCTGTAGATATTATTGATGAATCATGTGCTGTTTCAACGCATGTTTATACCAAGTAAATATCTAAGTCACATTAAACTTATTTCCTCAAGTCTCTACCATTTCTTTCGGATGAAAACCTTTGAAATGCTCAGCATGTAATTGTTATCTGGAGTCACTCTGAGCAAGAATGCTCCCATCTAGCTGTTATTTCATGTTCATTAACAACCCCTCTTCATCCTCCCTTACCCTCACCAGACTCCAATCACCAGCCTTTCACTACTAACTTCTATGACAATAACTCTTTCTCTATTTTTAATTATAACTCTAATGCATGTTGGTTTTACATATGGGTAGAGTATACTGTAACATTTCTATACATGTATATATCACTCTCTGATCATAGCCATCATCCCAACTGCCTTCTCTTAAACACCTACTCCTTACATACTTTTTCCAGAATTTTCCAGTTGTGTTTTTTTTTTAAATCTAACTTCCACATATGAGAGAAAACATATCTGTCTCCATTTGCTTTACATGATAACTTCAGTTCAATACATCTTCCTACAAATGACATAAAGGAATTATAATTTTTTGGTTCACCCAAAGCTATTGAATATGTCCTGGTTTTTGCAAGCTTTCTGTAGTTTTCCATTCGGGAAGGGTCCTGGATCTTGGCTGAGGTCCTGGAACTGGAGCTTGGCTTCTGGATGAAGAATAGGGGTTCCATTTCTCTCAGGGACAACTAGAGCACTTCAGAGTGAGATCTGAGTGCGCTAAAGCTGGGGTGTGGAAAAGGTTTTCCAGAGTGTTACAGTTTAGCTCTTTTAGCATGGAACCTCTGTCATTCCAAAGCCTATGACAGATACCAAAGTGTTACAGCTCTTGGCCAAGGTGCTGTGCTGAGCATGGCATAGGTGCAGGCCAAAATCCATCATGCCTGGCCAGCTTGTAGCCAAGACACAGATCCCTCAATGGCCAGGCTGAGCAGGTCCAGGCCCAGCAGGCCGGAAGGGAGGCCTAGTGAAATAAGGCCCAGTGGAGGATAAATGACAATTCTCAGATGGTCTTGAAGTGAGAAAGCATGAGCCTGTTTATCTTTATTTATGTGAAATCAAGGGCAATATTAACCCTTGGCTGAGGGAGAGATTTTTGAGAGTGAATGTGTTTGACTTGCTGGGGTCAGGGATACTTAAATGATCCTATCACAAGAAGGAAAATACATTACTTAAGTATCCTAATGGGGGATCTCCAAGTACAATTGAAGGTCAATGCTGGACTAAGATCCTTAACAGGGTGGGGCATTTCTAGATTTTGCCAGATGTTTGCTAGAGCAGTTTCCCTATCAAGTAAGAGTCTGGCCTGTAATATGCCCTAAGGGCTATGTGAAGCTCCTTACAAAACCTGGAACCATCCAGATTAGGAGAATTTTCAGAACCCTGCTGAAAAAAAGGAGCCTATCATTATAGACAAATGATTGGCAATCCAGAGATGACCAACTTCAACCTTGTCCAGGAGAGTCCCACAGCTCTCCAGGGGATTCTGTTATACTTCGTATTAAAAAACCACTCACTGTTCAACATAATCATACTAATTCCTTGGTTATTTTATAGTTGTTGATTATTTCAGACAAAAGAGCAGTATTTTCAAACTTCTGGAGCAATTCATTTACATAACAGCACGTCTTTTGGGAAAATTAAAGCAGTTGAGATTGGAAAAGGAGCTTATAGTCAGATTGTTTTCATGTAAACTACTCGGGTTCTTGGCACACAGAAGCTATTTGAGTAAACCCTCTTCCATTTGCATTATTATATACAGTATATAGGTGATATAATTTGCCCATTAATAACATAGGTCTTGGAAATTTTATACAGCAGATTTTGTTTTGCTTTTATTTAGGTGCTAGGAATGGAATCCAGAGCCTCAAGAAATGCTAGGCACATATTTTACCACTGAGGTACACTTTCAGCTTAGATTGAGCTAGTTGTGGGTGCTAATTCATCCACTAACTAGTTATGGGACCTTGAACACATTGTTTAAACATTTTTAAATCTCTCTTTCTCATCTATACAACAAGGATAATTATATACCCACTTCTTAGTATTGTTATGAACATAAAAAAGAAAAATGCATGAAAAGAGCTTAATACATTGCCTTACACATAGTAATTGCTTAGTAATAGCAGCTATTATTATGATGGTGATTATTAGCATAATCATCATTACCATCATCATCATCATTTGTTCTCAAGTAGGTTGGATTATTCATTCGTACCTAGATTTGGCATAAATTTAAAACTAGTAGGTAATTGTTTTTAGTATTCCAAAGGTTATAGTGGCCATGAAAAAAAATGACTGTTTACTGAGTGCCATTTAAATGTTCTCAGGCTTTTGAAACTGAATTGGGATAAGGCCAAAAGAAATGGTCCTTAGGGCTCTTCAGATTTGATTTGAATGCCAACCTTTCAGATGAATTCACCTACAGTGGGTCTCCCTTTGGGGCTATAACAATGTCTCAGAATACAAAATTTTCTGTGAAATGTATTCTCTTATACAGACACTTTAAAGGTATTTGTTTCATACCTTTACTAGCCACATTAATGGGGAAGGGTGTGGGAGCCTGTGGGACTAAAAACCTTGCTGCCTTGTTCCACATAGACTAAGTTCTACGAATCTAGTTTGGATACTTGATCTTGCTTAACTTCCACAGTTAGGAATTGGGGAAAGTACAGCAATATCCTCCTCCAGGCCAAAAGATGTGTTCTAAGGAGACAGTGGTTTCCCCTTTTCTAGATGTCTTCTAAGAATTGCAACAGAACCTTGTTACCCTCCCCCTCACAGTTCAGGAGGAGTGGAAGAGACGGCCACACCTGGAGTGAGTTTGGGTGATGGTGTCCCATACAAATCTCCTTTCAAGTCATTTTCAAGATTTCAGTGCTGCCAACTTTTATTAACAGTCCTCCATATTTCTGGCATTGAGAGAAAAGGAGGAAACAGTCTTCCTTTTGGATGTCTTGTCAGATAGGTATGAGTGTATTACATCCACTTGATTTTTTGAAGTAAGCTACAATTCAGCAGATGAAACAAAAGTAACTCTTAACATCTGCCAATATGTTCTCAGTCCTTATATCAAAGAAATACCCACCAATGCTAAAGAAAGAAAGTAGGCTATATAATTTATTCAATTAGAATATTCACAATGCCAGACCAATTTGACTTTGGCAAAGTTGTTGTAGTCTTTCTAGAAAGAAGCACCTGAACTGTAAGAACCTTTCTGGTTGCCTTTCAAAAGCCTTTTGGTTGAGCTGAGTTCCCCAGATGCACTAGCAGATGTTGAAGTAAAGAGATCTCTTTTAGCATGCACGGCAAGAGCCTGAGGACCTTTGTTTTCCAAGTTCATTTTCATGTAGAAAGAATGACTAAAATCATTATTTTTAATAAGACATAGTCTTGTCATTTTTCAAGTGCATAAAAAGAAAACCTATTTAAAATTCTACACTCGTGTATATGTGGCCTTGGGGAAGTCCTATTAGATGCAGAGATGATTAATACTCTCCTCAGAATCTTATTTCCTTCTTCAAATGATTGCTCATATAGACTCTTACTTACCAAGTACTTAAGTACTGAAGTATCCTATCATTCTAGGAAATCACTACTCAGTAGTCTGCCTCTGCTGTGAAGAGAGGTACAAGTATTATGCCCAGATCTTTTTTTTTTTTTAATTTTTCACATTTTTAATTTTTTTTTAATTTATTTATTTTTATCTCAGTCACAGGTTAGGTACTTTGAATCCCAGGCGTAGCCCCCTCCCTCATTCCCTCCCACCCTCCCACTCCCTCCCTCATCTCCTTCTTCCCCGCC
>JAQQSO010004866.1:0-12448 GCA_028658305.1 Pachyuromys duprasi | reverse complement strand
CATCTCAGGTCTAATGGAATGGCTACGTCAGTGGGTTTAATAATAAACTAGAACATGAAAATTGTTAGGTAGGTGGATGTTAGTGGATCTAGCAGGAGTTGATTGAAAGGGAGTGTTTGATCATTAAAACACATTGTATGGAATTCTCAAACCTCAAGATCCAGCTATACCTCTCCTTGGCATATACCCAGAAGATGTCCCACTGTTCAATAAAGACATTTGCTCAGCCATGTTCATAACAGCTCTATTCATAATTGCCAGAATCTGGAAACAACCTAGATGTCCCTCAAGGGAGGAATGGATACAGAAATTATGGTGCATTTACACAGTGGAATACTACCCAGAAATTAAAAACAAGGAAATCATGAAATTTGCAAGGAACTAGAAAAGATCATCCTGAATGAGGTAACTTAGAAGCAGAAAGACACACATGATGCACACTCATTTATAAGTGTATATTAGCCATATAATGTAGGATAAACATACTAAAATTTATAGCCCTAAAGAAGCTAAACAACAAGGAGGACTCTAGGGAAGATGCTAGTCCTCATTCAGAAGAGAAAACAGAATAGACATTTTAAGTAGGAGAAGACTAAGAACAAGGACAGGAGCCTTTCACAGAGGACCTCTGAAAGACTCTACTCACCAGGGTATCGAAGGAGATACTCATAGATAAACTTTGGGCAGAGTGCCAGAATCCTTTTGTGAGAAGAGGGAGATAGAAAGACCTGGAAGTGACAGGAACTCCACAAAGAGGACAACAGAGCCAAAATACCTGGGCCCAAGGGGGTCTGCAGAGACTGATACTCCAACTAAGGACCATGCATGGAGAGGACCTAGATTTCACCTGTTCAAAGGAAGCCCATTGGCTGCTCAGTTCCCAAGTGGGTACTCTACTAAGGGGTACAGGGGCTGTCTCTGACATGAACTCAGTGGCAAGCTCTCTGATCAACCCCCACACCCACTGGGGTGCAACCTTGCCAGGCCACAGAGGAAGATAATGCAGCTAGACTTGATGAGACCTAATAATCTAGGGTCAGGTAGAATGGGAAGAGGTCCTTCCCTATTAGGGGACTAGGGAAAGGGCATAGGGAAAGAAGAGAGAGGATGGGTGGGACAGGGAGGAGATAAGGGAGGTGGCTGTAGTAGGGATACAAAATGAATAAATTGTAATAAATAAATATGTTTGTAAATTAAAAGAAAAATAAGTAATAAAATATTTTAAATAGAAAGTTTCCAAAATTTAAAAATTAAATCTATTATTGAAAATCCATGATAAGGAAAGCAATGAGTAAAAGTGTTTAGTACTATTTTAACTGCAAAGGGGGGGGGAAGCAAATGATAGAGTTTGCACAATAAGCAGTGAAAGGGAGGAGACAGTTGCTTTAAAGCTTTCGAGTTTGAAAAAATAAAAAAAAAAAAGAAAGGAATTACTAAATCAGAATTTTAAACCCAGGGGAAAATTGGAAGTCAAAAGACCCTCAAATGATCAGGAACTAAAATAATTCAAATGAAGAACAGATATGATTCAGGAAATTGTGTGACTCTCAGAGAAACAGTGAAGAGCAACACTATGGTGAGAGGGAATGGATTTCTCCATATGCTTTCTCTTGCAAGTTCTAAAGAAAGGGAGGAGTGAGACACACATTCTCATACCACATGAGGGTGTTAGCTCCCAGCATATGTAGTAGAGACAGAAGAGGATTTTGTAAAGGGAAGCTAAAACAACATTCATGTTTCCATAGGTCACATGAAGCTGTAAAATGTTGACACAAATCAATTAAAATAAATTTTGTCTTACCGATGGATAAATACCATAAACACAGAAGAGAAAGATAGACACACAACTTCTGTTGATAAATCAAAATTGAAATAAAATCCTACTATCTTATGGGGAGAAGAAAACAAAGGAATGGGTTATAAAACAGCAGGAGGAAAGTGTTTGAAGTTGACAAATGTGTTTAATATCTTGATTATGGAAATGGTTATAAAAGAGCATACAGCTCAAATACCATCAAATTGTGTACCTTAAACATTCTGATTATTGTGTGTCAGCCATGTCATTATCAAGCTATTCAAATGAAATTACATTGACAGGAGACTTAATTTGTCAAGGAAACATTCAATCTTATGGCTGTTTAAGTAATTGTCTAAAATATGGTTTCATATTTTAAAGTGTTTTTAGGACTGCGTGCTGTGTATAAAGCCCTTTGGTTACAAAGTATTACAAGGAGGATTTTCTATCATGATTTTGAAATGAATGTCATAAAAGAATGCTTATTCTGCCCACAGTGGGAAAACAAATCGGAGCAGTGACATAAGGGACCCACGTTTGTAATGATAACTATTTTCAGAGCCAGAATTCAAATTCAGATGGATGAAATTTGATTGCAGGGTTTTCATACCTTTTTTTTGCTACATTCTCCTACAAAGACTCATATTTTCTCTAATTCTCGTGTTAAAATCAATTTTAAATCCTGGGAGCATAACTGAGTGATGACAGCTTGCTTTTGAATGCACAGAGCATTAGAGTCAGTCCCAGTATTCCACCAATAAAATCATTGTGAAGGCTTAGAAATTATTAAGCAACATGTACCCATTTAGCTTTTCCTCATGCAAACTCCATCTACATGATAATGCATGTAATGTGTGCAAAGGCACATGTCGGTTTCAGCAGTATACTGGTTCTGACACTGGTTCATCCTCCACAAATATTTTCAGACCATTTCCAGAGCAATCACCCTAAGACATAGTCTGCTGCTCAAGACGCCTGACCAATCAAGAACTTAGAGCAACCCTGGATTCTAAGCCCCATTGAAACTTCATCTCAGTCCATTTCCTGTCCGCTACCCTTTGAAATTCCCACAGTTTTTGTTATTAACAGGTGATGTAACTATTCTCAGGTCCCTCTTTCCAGTATATAAACATGCAAACCTACACCAAGTGTTTGGGTATAACCATTCACATTTTCAGAGTTTTACCATTTGAATCCTCTCCTTATAATGTCTGGTCACAGCAGATAAGTTAATATTTCAAGTCATACAATGTCTACAAACTTATGAGGAATTGTTTCAGTCATATTATCAATAAGAATAACAGTAAAGCATGATTCTGTCTCCTAGTGAAACATATTTATATTTTAAAGATGACAAGAAAAATCTAAAAAAGTAAGTGGTCACTATGCATACTATTATGGGTCAAATTATTTCTATAGCATGGTGTTGGTGCTTATATTTGTCACCTTGTAGATTTTTTCAGCAATAACAAAAGATAGCATTTTAAAAATATTTTGAGAAATCGAAAGAAACACGTTATATAATATTTATTTCACACCTTGTTGTACATAAGATTTGATGTCAGAGTGATGTTTTGTTACGTATTTTCAGGTCTTGCTGTACTTCTCTTTGATCTTGTCTTGCTGAAAGCTCATAGAATTGCTCTGGAATTTTTCTTAGATTATAAAACAAGAGCAAAAGAGCAGGTCCATTGGAGAATATCTTTTAACACGATAAATCAATGGGATAATATGGGTCTTTGTTGAGTGAAGGATCCAAACTAATCTGAGATTACAAATTGCATAACTTACAGAAAATTCAAATATTATCAATATTATCGCTGTGTGCATTAACCATACCTAACGGCAGGTCCTATGCCCAGCAGCGATGAGCCAGCACAGAATTAACTCTGTAGTTTTTGTGGACCTTTGTCTCATTACTTTTTTGGGCATATCTCTTTGTCTTACTGATCATCTATTGCTTATGTATTATGGTTTCCAGTTTTGTGTTTGTTTGTGTGTGTGTGTTTATTCATTCCAGCTTGTTTTTTTCTCATTTGTTTGTTTCTAAAAAGAGAGAGAGAAATAAAGAGTTCAGAATTGAGAGAGGATCTGAGAGGAGTTGAGGGAAGGGAAATCATAATTGGAATATATTGTATAAAAATTCAATAAAAGACATTTTAAAACACTACAAATGTTTTGTACACACAGTGTGAGTGTAATGAAAACAATCTTCCATTGATCATTGTTGTGTTTACTCTATTCATAAACTTTAAGAAAAGAAAAATAGATACAAATGAGGGAAAATAAACTTAAAAATCTAACTTGAATATATATTTCTAAAATATTTCTTTATAAACACGAATCCATAACTTGTCTGCAGCTGTATTAGAGTTCAGGTATTAGTTAAAGTGAACACATAATTCATTAAATATATAGGGATTCCTCAGTGCACTGTGTACATTTCTATTTGAAAAACTGAGCTTCCTAATACAACATTTACTACTTCTCTTAAATAATGACATAAGAAGTTAAGGAAAATGGGCTTGACCAAAGAGAAATAACTATGAACTATAAATTGTAGATGGGCTATTCAACCTCATCACTCTGATGCAGCACTGTAATTCGCTGGTCTGTTTAAAATGCATGAAGAATAAAATGTGCACATATGAAGCTGCAGCATGTTTATTAGTGTTTGTAGCCACCGAGGGAAAGCATACATGACTATTAGCTTTGGAACTCCTTTATAATTTCTAGTTTATCTTCTGACTACAAATATAATCAAACAAGAAAACGCAGAAGGTTTAACAAAACTGAAAACTGAATCAGAGCTAGAGGGCAAGATGGTAAGCAGTTTCTGCTTTCTATGCACTTGGCGCTATTCATAACCCAGGACAGAGTTGTTCAAAAGTATTGATAACACATTTCTAGTTGCTTAAACATTATGATGTAATACCTCAAAAGACAGTTTAGTCAATCTCTGGTTTTTATATAGGCATATATTATACATACATATATACATAGACACCTATATGCATACACATATATGCACATACATGAATACACACATATATAATACATGCATGCATATATTCACAGGTACATGTACACTTATAAATGTAAATATGGACACATAAATTCATACATCTATATGCACATACACACATATATACATACATGCATATGCACATGTATAAATACATATTCTTAATGCACATACACGAATATATATATACACACAGTTATGCATACACACATGCAAACAGGTATTCATAGGTATGTGCAAACATAATAAAGTACAGACATACATATAAGCATTTGTACACACATACATGTATACATACATACATTCATATTCATATTCACACGTGCATAAACACAAAATTTACATAATAAAATATACATATACATATTTACACATACTTGCATACATGTGACTATACATGCCCACATAGATACATAAATGGTTGGACACCTATATGTGTATACTTATACATGAATTAAAGTTTCTTTATTTTATGCCTAAGTCTGATTTGGAAAATTGAAGTTTATCTTTTAGATACAGCCATAAATATACTTGTAATTAATATAACTGTACAAAATGCTGTAATTAAAATTTGAATATTTCAGATTATATTTCAAAGTTTTATTTATTTATTACAATTTATTCACTTGGATCCCCATTGCAGCCCCCTCCCTTGTCTCCTCCCAGTCCCACCCACCCTCCCTCTTCTCCTCCTATGACCTTTCCCTAGTTCGCTAATAGGGGAGGACCTCCTCCCCTTCTATCTTACCCTACATTATCAGGTCTCATCAAGGCTGGCTACATCGTCTTCCTCTGTGGCCTGGAAGTGACCAAAGGGCCAGTCACTGAGTTCATGTCAAAGACAGTCCCTATATCCCTTTACTAGGGTACCTACTGGAAAACTGAGCAGCCAATGGGCTTCCTTTGAACAGGGGCTCTAGGTCCTCTCCATGCATGGTCCTTTGTT
This sequence comes from Pachyuromys duprasi, assembly GCA_028658305.1. Classification (NCBI taxonomy): domain Eukaryota; kingdom Metazoa; phylum Chordata; class Mammalia; order Rodentia; family Muridae; genus Pachyuromys; species Pachyuromys duprasi. The sequence continues at coordinate 6,682 of JAQQSO010004866.1, read as the reverse complement.
TTAGTATAGGTCTCTGAAGGACTCTGTAGGCCAAGGTTTTTTGGCTCTGTTGTTCTTCTTCTTTAAAAGTAAACAAACAAACAAACAAAACACACACATACACATGAAAAATTCTGAGTTGAAAAGAAACACTTCATAAGCTATATCAAAAAGAAAGGTTGATAAACTGTGGGATATGAGGCATGTTATTCTTCAGGACAGATTCCTAGTAAACAGAATCTGCCACCCAAACAGAACCACTGAACATTAGTATATAACACACATTATGTCCTCAGAATATAGAAATAAGCCAGAAGAGATCTGTGGAAGACGTTGGCAACTCTTCTTGTTACAGGGAAATTGATCTAATATCTGATAATGTTTTATAGACAATATGAAAATATCATTATAATATGAGCTTAATATGTAAAAACAGTTGAGATAACTAGTGGACAGAATTCTTTCCAAAGCTTCCTGTATCTATGCTTTGTTACCACATATACTGTATGCTATTAAAATTATGGCAGAAAATGACAGTATTTAGAATTATTACATGTTCGATGCCAACACTTAGGTGGCATAGCTACATATTACTCAGTATTACTATTTAGTAAGGCTTAAAAATTAATTATTTGAACCTTCTTCTCTGTCCTTTCCATACTTCTATCTCTGTAGACACAGTTCTCAATATCCCTAAATCCTATTAGTAACTTGACAAAGTCAGACCCATTAACTTGGCAGAGTCTTAATAAAAGAACATTTGTTATTCCTTTCTTTACTGCATCTTCAGGCAAGATTCCATAAATAATGGACCATTCCATTTTCTAGTTCCCAGCTTTATTAGTTTCCAGCCAAAACTTAATCAAGATTTAAGGTCAATGAATAGAGTCCAACCTGGCCCTTGAGAGAGTGATTGCATAAGATAAATGTAACCTGAGAAGATTCTTATCAAGGCCTTTAGGGCTACAGAAAATAAATAACAAGGAGCTGCTCAAAGACTTGTTTGTAACCTTTCAATGGTCAGGCTTGCTTGCAATTTGGAAAAGCAAGCCCAGCTAGGGCCAGTCAATGCAATTACAAATAGAAAGGAAAGCTTGATTGTTTTTCCATGCATGAAAACATTAAGAAAATTAAGACTTTCCCCCTCTATCCAATTACTCCATGTAATTATGGGTAGTAAGACTCTTAGTTTCTATAAAGCATAGAAGGGCTTTTATGCAGCTACTTACTGTATAGCTGATTATTAGAAGCATGCAGGGAAACAGGCTTAATGAGCACAGTTCCCAATGCAAAAGCGAACAGACATTACTTCCCAATACTGCTGGGTACTAATTTTCGACAAGTCACTCTGTCAATACATGTTCCTATTTAAAAGACGGGGAAATGCTGACTGACATTTAATGCTGTAGCTTAAAGTCTACTCAGACTACTTTTTCATTTCTTTTCATAACATCATTCAAAATGTTCTCATCTTGGAACTCTAAGCAGAAACTAGTTTGGAAACAGAATGGAAACTGGAGAATATAAATGAAGACTAGATTTTGTAATAAATCTAGAAAATGTTAAGTATGTTGTGGGCTATTCAAATACCTGCCATGCTCTTGGTGATGGCTGTGAGTGACTATCACAATCAGCCATAACACCTAACAAGTGGAGCTGGTGTCATCGAAGAACATCTTGTCCCCACAGTTTCTTTAAATTGACTCTGCAGGTCAATGCTTTCTTCTAGCCCTGGATGAAACCTGTGGTAGGTCTTTACACATTTTCTGATTAATCTTGATGAGTACAAACTGTTCTCCAGAATCTTCAATTCAACAACATAGTCTCCACTGAAGAATGAATAGTTAAGGTCTCTATAAAAGAGAATTTTGATCCGAGTGTCAGGTTAAAATTCCTTCTCTGGTTTGTTTACTTGTGTGAGACTCTGGAAAGTAGAAAAGTGCATGCACTTTCCTATCCCAGTTAGACCAATGCTTCCATTTGTCATCACTCATGATGTTTATTATGTTTATGCTATCCTAATTTAGAGAATGGAGGACAGGAATGGAAATGGATGCAGAAAATTGTTAAGGACTGGTGTCACTCTGGAGATTGAAAATGTTCTGGATTTGTCAGATGTTTAAGCACTGTCTCAAAACAAAAACAAAAACAAACCTTCTATCACTTTGATTATCCAACCAAAATTTCCATTAAGAATTGAATTAATCTCCTTTTATCCTTTTCCCTTATGGTCTTGGGTATCTTTCTGCTTGGAACTTGGGTATGCTTAAGATGCTCAGTAGTGAGTTGATTTTTTTCTTCTTGTCTGTCTGTTTGTTTATGTACATATACCAAAAGAAATTCTAACTCTGAATACCCTGAAAACTCATAAACACTGACCAGATCTTAGAATAAGAGTTGTTATTCTTCTTTAACTTCTGAAGTGCTAAATAATCACTCAATCCACCTTCATATTTCTTTGTTGTATGTTAGATATTTGTGCATTGTGTTTGATTAACTAGAAATGGACCGAGGAAAGTGCTCTGAGGTTCCCATATAAAACCCTACATCATGTCTTGAAATGGGGGAAAACTACTTCCTACAACTTGCTGTAGAGTAGCAGCAGCACAGGTCGTGAAAATGTTGTTTTCACCAAAGGGATCCCCTGAAACTCTTATAACCTTAAAGGAGAAGAGGAACATTAAAGTAATAAGTACTTGATAAATGCATTGGAATCATCTCTTAAGATTGTGGTGTACATTTTTTTAATGATATTTCAGTGTGTTACCATTACCATTGGCTTTTTCTTGAACAGCTTTCATGGTACACTTTTGTCTAGGTGCCCATTTAACATAGAATTACGAGGGATTTTATTTTAAGCTTTTAAGTTGCAAGCATTGATCTGAAAATGCTAGGTTTATCACTTTGAATTTTACTGTTTAACTGTGGATCATTTATTGGCATTTTATCATCATTATTATCATCAGATTTTCTAGACTAAACAAAGTGACTTCATAAGAAAGAAAAAGCTTGTCATGAAAAAATATGAGACTTGGTTCTGGTGAACCTGAAAGCATCAAATCCCTAGGATTTTTCTCTCTCTCTCTCCCTCTCTTCTTTCTTTTTTTTCACTTTCTTTCCTCCCTTCCTTTCCTCCTTCCCTCTTTCTCCCTCCCTCCTTCTCTTTCTCTCTCTCTCTCTTTCTTTTTGGTCTGAAACAGTTGAATCTAATGTGTTCCCAAACAAATATTCTCATCCTTCCCCAGTCATGCACACACAATCTAGAAGAATGAAGTTCTAGATGAGTTTTCCAAATGATTAGTGAATAATATTCAGATATTTGTTCAATCTTAGTTTTGATGCATAGACTATAAGAGCTTCAGATATCATAAGCTAATAGAGTTCACGATGACACTGTTCAAAAGTCTCTCACTGGGATATTAATGTATTTTCCAGAAGCGTTTGGTTAAAGAGTGTCAAAACCATTATTTTAGTCAGAAGAAAAACTAGTTAAAGAAAATTACTGGCAGTTAAGACCTGAGGGCCAAGTCCAGGAAGCCTGGATTTTCCACTTCATTGAAGTGTCATCTCATACACAATATTTAATTTCCTTTGACTTTATTCCTCTAGTTTTTCAAATTTTTGCATTCTAAATAAAAAAGTAAGTTGCCTTGCTTATTTGTTATTTTTTATTACCACCTTCAATTCTATGAACTTTCTTTGGGAATTATTATTTAAATCTAATGCCAAATATCATCTAGGTCATCCCCATTATTACTAATGAATAACATAATTATAAAATATTTTTGTGTATTTCCTGAAATTGCTATTTTTTTCTGATTGTGCTGTTTTCCACCAACATAAAAATATGTCCTCTAATAGCACACTAAGATTGGAGGGGATCAAAGCTTACCAATTTGATAACACAAGCAACAGAGATGCAGATGTCAGTGTTCTGGTAAGAATGCTAGCTTTTGTCACCCTCATTTTTGAAGGGTGTCATGGAACCCTCAACTGTGCATAAGGAGTCAAATACGTTTTTGCACGAATAGGACTTCCAGATTCACCGGCGGCTCATACTTTATCCGTTTTGACAGTAAGCTTGGTACACTGAAAGAATGCATTTGGATTACTCTGGAGCTGGTCACCCAAAGCACGTGCTAAAATAAAGTCATAAATCAGCAACGCTCAATAGAGCAGTAAGGTTGGTGCATTTCCTCTAGCTGTCATTCTCTGAAGTGAAAACAGCTGCGGCATTAGAAACAGATCCAACTCCAAATACACAGGCAGTGCCCAAACCACAAAACCCCCAGAGGTACAAAACCTCACCTTCTTTAACTGAGACTGCATGAGAGATGAGAGCAAAATATTGCCTTAGGTTTTGGTTCACAGCTTTCCACAAGCCAAGAGAACAAACTGGCTCCAGATGTTCAGATGGTGTCCACATTTCTCTTTATAAATGTTTTCACGTGTCCTTCCTAGTTAATTGTTCATAGCAGCTCTCACCAGAAGATAATATTTTCTTTAGTGACTTTTTTCAAAGATGGGTGGTTGTATATAAGTATCATCATACTTCTCAATTCAACTTTGAACATAAGACTGAAAAAATGTAGCTCCCTGGAACCACAAGATGAATCTGATTTTTAAACAATTTCGAGGTGATGTCCGACTGAAAACCTGCCACTGTAATGACTGCTTGTCATTAGCCTTCAACTAAAGGGTATTCCAGTGAAACATAAGCTAATATTTAAATAATATAGCATGCTACATCCTTCTAATGCTCAAAAGTGCTTTTCTCCTAATGTTATGTGCCTCTACTCCTATATCTGGGCCACTACAAAATTAAGTGTAGGATCCAAGATGGCTGCGACGAGAGGACACTGTGTCTGAGAGTAGGAGAGCAGAAACAACACAGCGACCAGGAGACTCAACTCTGGGATGTAAAACACCAGCATTTGTGATTGCCAGGTGAGTGGAACTCCTATGGTGAGGAAAACAAGTGGGAAAATCCTAGGGACACCCAGTTATTCCCCGGAAAACTCTGGGTGACCGGGGGTGCACAGCCCTGATCTGAACTAACAACCACTCTGGGTGCCAACAGCCACCATACCAGACTGGATCACACAGTCTTCGGGCCAGACTGAGAAGGCCCCGGGTACCATTTCAACTAGCCTGCATACTGCAGGCACACAGCACTCAGCTCTGCCAGCAACCACCTCAGTCAGTGTGTGTGTTCACAGGCCAGTTTGAGAAGGCCCTGGGTACTGTTTCAACTGCCAGGCATACAGCAGGCACAAAACGCACAGCTCTGCTGGCAACCACCTAAGTCTGTGTGTGTGTCCACAGGCCAGACCAAGAAGGCCTCAGATACCATTTCCAACCTGCGTACATCCAGCAGCTGCACACCTCTCAGCTCCACTGGCAACCACACCAGACCATGTGTGTCCACTGGACAGTCTGAGAAGACCCCGGGTACCATTTTGACCAGCCTGCATACAGGGGGTGAACACTGCTCGGCAAAGCCTGCAACCACTCCAGATCATGTGTGTGTGTGTGTGTGTGTGCCCCCAAATACCATCTCAGACCGTGGTGCACAGGCACTGCCCAGAAGGAGGTGCCAAGTCTCCAGTCCAGAGGAGAGCCCTTAGCAGCAAGCCCAGGTCGGAGAACGGAGCCTCCTCACCAGAGCAGCGCCCACAGCTGACATCTCAAAATGGGACACTCAGCATCTAGCACAGAGTGAGGAGCCAAGCCTCCATACCAGAGGCAGTGCTCACAGCTTCTAGCACAGAGCACGAAGCCGGGCACACAGAGCCCGCAAGAGAGTTCAACTGAGGCACAACACACACTATCAAAACACTAGAACCCCCTGATCTTTTTGAAGAATACTCCTGACACAAGGGATTGACAGTTCCAGTCTGAAGTTCAGCCTCAAAGCACAAACAGCTCCTTGATTATTTATAAACAAATGCACAGAAGTAGATATAAGAACTCACCCCCAAAAAATCAGGACACCATGGCCCCACCAGAAACACCCAAAAGCAATGGAGATTTTAATTCAGCAGAGACACAGGAAAATTAAGTTAAAGCTATGATTATGCAGATATTACAGGAATAAAAATAGGGACAATAGGATACAAATTAGAAAGGAAGAAGTCAAAGTATCACTATTTGCAGATGATATGATAATATACATGAACAACCCCAAAAATTCAACCAGAGAACTTCTTCAACTGATAAACACCTTCAGTAAAGTGGCTGGATACAAAATCAACTCATAAAAATCAGAAGCCCTCCTGTACACCAAAGACAAAAGGGCTGAAAAAGAAATTAGGGAAACAACACCCTTCACAATAGCCACTAATATCATAGAGTACCTTGAGGTGACTATAACCAAGCAAGTGAAAGACCTATATGAAAAAACTCAAATCGCTGAAGAAAGAAATTGAAGAAGATATTAGGTGAAAAGACCTCCCGTGCTCATGGATTGGTAGGATCAACATTGTGAAAATTACCATATTGCCAAAAGCAATCTACAGATTCAATGCAATGCCCATCAAATACCTTCACAATTCTTCACAGACCTTGAAAGAAAAATACTCAACTTCATATGGAGAAACAAAAAACCCAGAATCTCCAAAACAATCCTCTACAACAACAGATCATCTGGAAGTATCTCCATCCTAACCTCAAGCTGTACTACAGAGCAATAGTCATAAAAAAA
>JAQQSO010004865.1:0-12449 GCA_028658305.1 Pachyuromys duprasi | reverse complement strand
TCTGCCGGCGGACTCACACACTGACTGAGTTTTTGCTGGGAGAAGCGTTCGGCCTGCGCCCCTGCAGTGTGTGGACTGGTCAAAATGGTCCCCCAATCCACTCAGTCTGTGGTGTTTCCCACGATCTGTTCTGGCCCGCTGCACACCCGTGGGTTGGTGCAGGACTGGGGATCCTCCCAGATCCGCGGGCGGACTCACACACTGACTGAGATTTTGCTGGCGGGGGCGTTTGGCTTGCACCCCGGCAATATGCGGACTGGTCAAAATGGTCCCCTAATCCACTCAGTCTGGTGTGGTTCTGATGATCGGACCGAACCCGCAGCACACCCGTGGGTCGAAGCAGAACCCGGGTGCAGTGTGTGCTCGTAGGGCGCAGTTCAGTGAAAATGGCACTAGGCTCCTCCTGAGACTGCCCGCGAGACAGTCTATAATGGTGGGTGTGGGCGCCCAGCGCAGCTGCTTGTCCAGATCAGAGCTGTGTGCCGCTGGTCACCGGGAAATTTCTCCAGGTAATAACTGGGTGTCCCTAGGGTTTTCCCACTTGATTTTTCTCACCGTAGGAGTTCCGTCCACCTGGCACTCACAATGCTGGCGTTTTAGGTCCCAGAGTTCAGTCTCCTGGTCGCTGCCTTGTTTCTGCTCTCCTACTCCTCAGACACAGTGTTCTCTCGTGGCAGCCATCTTGGATCTCTCGCCAATATTCTTTAAAATACACCACAAAATAGAAAGAGAAGGAAGATTACCAAACTTATTCTATGAGACCACATCCAAACTCATTCTATGAGGCCACAGTAACCTTGATACCTAAACCACAAAAAGACCAAACCAAAAAGAGAAAATTAGAACTATTTCTCTTATGAACATTGATGGAAAAAATACTCAATAAAATACTTGCAAACTGAATCCAAGAACACATAGAAGAAACATCCAGCAAGACTAAGTAAGCTTCATCCTAAGCATGCAGGGGTACTTCAGTATATGGAAATCCATCAATGTGATCCACCATATAAACAAACTGAAGGAGAAAAAACATATGATCATCTCCTTAGCTGCCAAAAAATCATTTGACAAAATCCAACACCCATTCATGTTTAAAACTTGGAGAGATCAGGAATACAAGGCACATGCCTAAGTGTAGCAAATAGAATATATAGCAACCCTATAGCCTACATCAAAGTAAATGGAGAGAAACTTAAATCAGTCCCACTGAAATCAGGGACAAGGCAAGGCTGCCAACTCTCTCCTTATCTCTTCAACTTGGTACTTGAAGTCCTAGCTGGATCAATAAGATAACTAAAGGAGATCAAGGGAGTAAAAATTGGAAAGGAAGAAATCAGAGTATCACTATTTGCAGATAATATGATAGTATACATGAGTGAGGCCAAAAATTCTACCAGAGAAATCCTTCAGCTGATAAATGTCTTCAGCAAAGTGGCTGGATACAAAATTAACTCAAAAAAAAAAAAATCAGCAGCCCTCCTGTATACAAAAGACAAAAGGGCTGAGAAAGAAAATATGAAAACAACAAACTTTACAATAGCCACTAATGACATAAAGTACTTTGGTGTGACTCAAACCAAGCAAGTTAAAGAACTGTATAAAAACATTTCAAGTCTCTGAAGAGAGAAATTCATGAAGATAGCAGAAGATAGAAAGAGCTCCCATGTTTACGGATTGGTAGGATTAACATAGTGAAAATGGCTATCCTACCAAAAGCAATCTACAGATTCAATGAAATTCCTATCAAAATACCAAAACAAATTTCATGATTTCCTTATTTATAATTGCTGAGTAGTATTTGATTGTGTAAAAGTACCACAATTTCTGTATCCATTCCTCAACTGAGGGACATCTGGGTTGTTTCCAGGTTCTGGCTATTATGAATAATACTGTTAGAAACATGGTTGAGTAAATGTCCTTGTTGTATACTTGAGCATCTTTTGGATATATGCCTAGGAGTGGTATAACTGGATCTTGAGGAAGCACTATTCCTACTTGTCTGAGAAAGTGCCACATTGATTTCCAGAGTGGTTGTACAAGCTTGCATTCCCACCAGCAATGGAGGAGAGTTCCCCTTTCTCCAAACCTCTCCAGCATGTGTTGTCACTTGAGATTTTGATCTTAGCCATTCTGGTGAGTGTAAGGTGAAATATCAGGGTCATTTTTTATTTGCATTTCCCTGATGACTAAGAATGGTGAGCATTTCTTTAAGTGTTTCTCTGCCATTTTATATTCCTCTACTCAGAATTCTCTGTTTTGCTCCATACCCCATTTTTTTAAATTGGATTGCTTGGTTTGTTGCTTTTTAAATTCTTTAGTTCTTTAATAATTCTGGATATTACCCCTCTGTCAGACATAATGTTGGTGAGGATCTTTTCCCAGTATGTAGGCTGTCATTTTGTTCTGATTACAGTGTCATGAAATTTGCATGCAAATGTTGGAATCTAGAAAATATCATTCTGATTAAGGTATCCCAGAAGTAGAAAGACACATGCGGCATATACTCACTTATAAGTGGGTATTAGACCTATAAGATAGGGTAAATATACTAAAATCTTTAGGTGTAAAATCTGTACACCTAAAGAAACTAAACAAGAAGAGGTTCCAGGGTAAGATGATTAATGTTCACTTAGAATGACAAATGGGATGGACACTAGAAGTAGAAGAAAACAAGAAACAGGACAGGAGCCTACCACAGAGGGCTTTTGAAAGATTCTACCTAGCAATATATTAAAGCAGATACTGATACTCATAACCAAACTTTAGGTAGAATCATAGGAATGATGCAGGGAATCATAGGAAAGAAGGGGGAGTTAATAAGACCTGGAGAGGGAGCACCACAAGGACCAAATATATCTGGGTTCAGGGGTCTTTTCCAGGACTGATTATCTATCCAAGACCATGCATGGATATAACATAGAACCCCTGCGCAGACATAGCCCATGCCAGCTCAGCATTCAAGTGGGTTTTCCAAGTGGAACAGGGATGGTCACTGACATGAACTCAATGGCTGACTCTTTGACCTCCCTTTCCAAATGCCCAAGGGAGGAGCTGCTTTGCTAGGCCACAGAGAAGGACACTGCAGCCAGTCCTGATAAAACCTGATAAACTAGCTTTAGATAGAAGGGGAGGAAGACCTCCCCTAACAATGGAATTAGAGAGTGGCAGGGAGGAGAAGAGGGATGGGAGGTGGGATTGGGAGGGAATGAGGGAGGGGTTACAGATGGGATACAAAGTACATAGCCTGTAATTAATATTAAAAATAAAAATTATAAAAAAAGAATAGCAAAAGAAAATTCTAAGACAATCTTTAATAGAGCTTGAAAGGACAATTTTCAATTTCATATGGAAAAACAAAACAAAAAATTGCTAAAACAATCCACCATGACACCTCAAGTTGCATCAGGACTAAGTGCTTCCCCTCCCATTGAGGCAAGACAAGGCAGCCCAGCTAGGAAAAAGGGATCCAAATGCACACAAGAAAGTAACAGACAGCTATACTCCCAATGTTAGGGGACCCACATGATGACCAAGCTTCACATCTGATACATATGGGTAGGTTGGTGGCTCAGTCTCTTTTAGTTCCTATTGGTCCAGTTGACTCTGTGAGTTTTCTTGTGGTGTCCTTAACTTCTCTGTTTCCTTCAGTTCTTTGTCCTCCCCTTCCACAAGACTCCTGAGATTTGCCTTTTGTTTGGCCATGGGTCTCTGCATCTGTTTTCATTAGCTTCTGGGGAAGGCTCTCGGAGGACAGAGGTACTAGGCTCCTGTCTGCATATATACAAGAATATCTTTAATAGTGACAGGGGTTGCTGTTGGTGTCCTGTTCAGGAAGTTGTCTCCTGTGTTAATGAGTTCCAGGCTCTTCCCCACTTTCTCTTCTAACAAGTTTTGTGTGTCTGGTTTTATATTGAGGTCTTTGATCCACATGGACTTTAGTTTTGTGCAGGGTGATAAATATGGATCTATTTGCATTTTCATACATGTAGACATCCACTTAAACCAGCACCATTTGTTGAAGATACTGTTTTGTGTTTTTTTTTTTCATTTTCATTTTAATTTTTATATCAATCAGAGCTTAGGTACCTTGTACCCCCGGCGTAGCCCCCTCCCTTTTTCCCTCCCACTCTCCCCATCCCTCACTCCCACTCTCTCCATCCCTCCCTCATCTCCTCCCCGCCCACTCCAAGTCCACCTACAGTCCATCTCCACCCCTTCCATCTGACCCCAGTTCATCTTGTCTCCTCAGGGCTGGCTACAATGTCCTCCCCTGGGATCTAGCCAGGCTGTTACTCCCTGGCGTGTATGGGGGAGAGTCAAAGAGTATGGTTTTCTCTTCTTTGTCAAAAATCAAGTATCCATAGGTATGTACATTTATTTCTGGGTCATCTTTCTGATTCCATTGGTGCACCATTGTGTTTCTATGTCAGTACCATGCAGTTTTTGTTACTATTGCTTTGTAATGGAGCTTGAGATCAGGGATGGAGATATCTCCAGTCTATCTGTTGTTGTACAAGATTGTTTTAGCAAAAGAATATTTGCTTAACCATGTTCAAAGCAGGTTTATTTTTTATAACCAGAATCTGGAAACAACACAGATGACCTTCAACTGAGGAGTACATACAGAAATTGTGGTACATTTACACAATAGAATACTACTCAACAATTAAAAACAAGGAAATCATGAAATTTGCAGGCAAATGGTGAGAACTAGAAAAGATGATCCTGATGAGGTATGCCAGAAGCAAAAAGACACACACGCTATATACACACTTATAAGTGGATATTATACATATAGAATAGGAAAATAAGTACACCTAAAGAAGTTAAGCAAGGAGAAGGCACCTAAGTAAAATGATAAATCCTCATGCAGAAAGGCAAAGAGGATGGACATTGGAAGAAGAAGAAAACAGGTACAAGGACAGGAGCTTACCACAGAGGAACTTTAAAAGTCTTTACCCAGCAAGGAATCGAAGTATATGCTGAGGCTGATAGCCAAACTTTAGGCAGAGTGCAGGGAATTTTACAAAATAAGAGGAAGATAGAAAGACCTGGAGGGGACAGGAGCTCCACAAGGAAAACAAAAAATCCAAAGATTCTGGGCACAGGTGTCATTTCTGGGAATGATCCTCCAAACAAGGACCATGCATGGAGATATCCTAGAACCCCTATAATCCCTGAACAGAAGTAGCCCATGGCAGCTCAGTCTGCATGTGGGGTCCCTCTTACTGGGAACAACAACTGTCTCTGACATGACCTAGGTGGCTGTCTCTTTGATCACCTCCCCTTGATAGGGGAGCAGCCTTACCAGACCATAGAAAAAGACAATGCAGACAGTCTTCATGAGACCTGATAGACTAGGGTGAGAGGGAAATGGAGGAGGATCTCCCCTATAAGGGGACATGGGGAGGGGCATAGGAGGACATGAGAAAGGAAGTGTGGGATTGGGAGGGCATGAGGGTTGGGGCCACAGTGGGGATAAAAATTAATTAAACTGTAATTTAGAAAAATATAAATAAAAATTAAAAAGTAAAGACCATCCTGAATGAGGTAACCCAGAAGCAGAAAAATACATATGGTATATATTCACTTATAACTGGGTATTAGAAATATATTATAGGATAAACATACTAAAATCTATGCTCATATAGAACTGAAGCTAAACATAAGAAAGACCCTCGGGAAGAGGGTTAATCTTCATTTAGAATGGCAAACAGTCTAGACATCTGAAGTAGGGGAAGACAGAAAACAATAGAGGAGCCTACCACAGAGGGCCTCTGAAAGACACCACCCTGCAAGGTATTGGAGCAGAGCCAAACTTTGGGCACTGTGCAGGAAATCTTATGGAATAAGAAGGAGATAGAAAGACCTGGAGGGGACAGATGCTCCACAGGGAGACAAACAGGACCCAAGAAATCTGACCCCAGGGGTTCCTGCAGAGACTGATGAATCAACCAAGTACCATTCATGGAGAGGTCCTAGATCCTCCACCCTCTTCAGATGTAGCCTATAAGTAGATCAGTCTCCAAGTTGTTTCCCTAGTAAAGGGGAACAAAAGCTGTCTCTGACATGGACTCTTTGGCTGGCTCTTTGATCACTTCCCCCTGCAAGGAGGTCTTACTAGTCCACAAAGAAAAATGATTCAGGCAGTCCTAATAAGACTTGATGGGCTAAGGTCATATAGAAGGGGAGGAGGAACTCCCCTTTCAGTGTACTAGACGAAGGACATAGAGGGGGAAAGAAGGAGAGAGGGTGTGAGAGGCAGGAGATGAGGGAGAGGGCTACAGTAGGGATACAAAGAGAATAAATTTTAATAAATAGTAATAATAAAGAAAAAGAGAAAAAGATTGATACAATACTTGGGGAGGAACGAACACTTTTTGTGACGCACTTGAATCCAGTCAAAATCATATAATGATTGGGTTGCAAACTAAGATGAGAGTATTAAAAAATAGCAACAAATTTCTTCAGCACAGTAGAAAAATAATAAGGATCAATTGACCAAGGGCAAAACCACTCTCTACTTAAAGCCAATATATCCCAGGGGAACTTTGGATGGAAAAAGGAGTGGACGTTTATATTAGTTTCCTACAGTAGTCATAATAAAGTAACACAACTTAGACTTTAAAAAACAGAAATTTACACTTTCAGAGTTCTGAAATCAGTAAGTTTGAAATCAACACACAAGTTGTGAGACAAATCTCTTCCATGACTCTTTTCTAGAACATGGTTGTTGCTTTCACAGTTTGACATTTTCTACTTTATGTATATATCAAATTAACTTTCTTAACATATTGTACATGCCCTTTCTTGCTTTTGTTTCCTTTTCCATTTATACTTACATCATGCACTAGAGCTTTAGGTTAATGTAGTAATGTCATAATCTTTAAATTAGTTGTATGAAAAACTTCTATTTATAAATGAATTCTTAACAAGGACCAAAGATTAACTCTTGGTTGTATCTTCTGAAATTACACAACTTACTATAAAAACCACTGAGAAGGAAAGTACATTCACTCCATGCATCGGAATTTCCTCTATAAACACCTTTTGCTGAGAAAGAATTCATTGATTTGGAGCATGACTCCTCTAAATCCTTATTTCAAAAGGTGGATCCATGAAATCCAATTTGTTACTAGCAAGAATACCCACAAGGACATTCCATTTGTATCCTGGCCATCATACTCATTCTAAGAAGTATTTATCTTCTATATGTTGAGATTGATATTTTGTTTCATGATAAAAAAATGCTAGGACATGTATAAAACATGATGATTTAAAAAATATTTGCTTTACGGAAGCTGTTCAGTTTCATGAAGGCCCATTTATTGATTGTTGATTCTAAAGCCTTTGCTGTTGGTGATCTGTTCAGGAAGTTGTCTCCTGTGCCAATGAGTTCCAGGCTCTTCTCCACTTTTTCTTCTAACAGGTTTAGTGCTTCTAGTTTTATGTTGAATTCTTTGATATACTTGGACTTTTTTGTGCAGGGTGACAAATATGGATCTATTTGTATTTTTCTACATGTAGACATCCAGTAAGACCAGCACCATTTGTTGAAGATGCTGTCTTATTTTCCATTGTATGATTTTGGCTTCTTTGTCAAAAATCAAGTATCCATACATGTGTGGATACATTTTTGGGTCTTCTGATCAATTCCATTGGTCCACCATTGTGTTTATATGCCAGTACCATACAGTTTCTATTACTATTGCTCTGTAGTACAGCTTGAGATCAGGAATGGAGATACTGCCAGATGATCTGTTGTTGTACAGGATTATTTCAAAAATCCTGGGTTTTTTTGTTGTTTTGTTTTGCCATATAAAATTGAGAATTGTTATTTTAAGTTCTGTAAACAATTGTGTTGGTATTTTGATGGGAATTGCATTCAATCTGGAGATTGCTTTTGGCAGGATGGCCATTTTCACTATGTTAATCCTACTGATCCATGAGCATGGGTGATCTTCCCATCTTCTGATATCTTCAATTTCTTTCTTCAGATACTTGAAATGTTTTACAAACTGGTCTTTCACTTGCTTAATAAGAGTCCCATCAAAGTACTTTATGTTATTAGTGGCTATTGTAAAGGGTGTAGTTTCCTGCATTTCTTTCTCAGCCCTTTTGTCTTTTATATATAGGAAGGCTACTGATTTATTTTTGGTGTTGTTAATTTTGTATCCAGCCACTTTGCTGAAGGTGTTTTGGAAAAAAATGACAGCCTACAGTTTGGGAAAGGATCTCTACCAACCCTATATATGACAGAGGACTAATTTCCAGAATATATAAAGAACTTAAGAAGTTAAAAACTAACCAACCAAGTAATCCAAATTAAAAAATGGGGTACAGAGATAAACAGAAATTTCAATAGAGGAATATCAAATGGCAGAAAAACACTTAAAGAAATGTGAACATCCTTAGTCATCAGGGAAATGCAAATCAAAATGACCCTGATATTTCACCTTACACACATCAGAATGGCTAAGACCAAAAACTCAAGTGACAACACATGCTAGAGTGGATATGGAGAAAGGGGAATCCTTCTCCATTGCTGGTGGGAATGTAAACTTGTACAACCAATTTGGAAATCAATCTGGTGCTTTCTCATCAAATTAGGAATAGTGTTTCTTCAATATCCAGCTGTATCACTCCTAGGCATATATCCAAAATATGCTCATGTATATAATAAAGATATTTGCCCTACCATGTCCGTAGTTGCTCTATTTGTAACAGCCAGAATCTGGAAACAACCCAGTTGTCCCTCAACAGAGGAATGGATACAGAGATTGTGGTACATTTACACAATGGGATACTATTCAGCAATTAAAAACAAGGAAATCATGAAATTTTCAGGCAATAGGTGGGAACTAGTAAAGATCATCCTGAGTGAGGTATCCCAGAAGCTGAAAGACACTCATGGTATATACTCACTTATAAGAGGATATTAGACACATAATATGGGATAAATATATTAAAATCTGTACACTTTAAAAAGCTAAGCAAGAAGGAGGACCCTGAGTAAGATGATCAATCCTAACTCAAAAAGGCAAACAGGATGGACATCAGAAGAGGGAGAAAACATCCAATAGGACAGGAGTCTACCACAGAGGCCCTCTCAAAGACTCTACCCAGAAAAGTATCAAAGCAGATGCTGAGACTCATAGCCAAAATTTGGTCAGAGTGAAGGAATCTTATAAAAGAAGGGGGAGATGTAAAGACCAGGAAGGGACATGAACTTCACAAGGATGGCAATAGAACCAAAAAATCTGGGCACAAGCGTCTTTTCTGAGACTGATACTCCAACCAAGAATCATGCATGGAGATAAATTACAACTCCGTAGCAGATGTACTCCAAAGCAGCTCAGTCTCCAAGTGGGTTCTCTAGTAATGAGAATAAGGACTGTCTCTGACACAAATTCAGTGGCTGGTTCTTTGATCACCTCCTTCTTATGGGGGAGCAGCCTTGCCAGGCCACAGAGGAAGACAATGCAGCCTGTCTTGATGAGACCTGTTAGGCTAGGTTCAGAGGGAAGGGGAGAAGGCCTCCCCTACAATAGGACTTGGGGAGGGGCATGTGAGGAGATGAGGGAGGAAGTGTGGGATTGGAAGGAGAAGAGGGAAGGGGTACAGCTGGATTACAAAGTGAATCAACTGTACTTTATTTAAAAAAGAAATAAATGTAAAAAATTGTTTGATTGCAACAATAGCATCTCAAATAAAACTCAAAGTGATTATATAAGTCTAATAATTGGTGCACTCAATATTAATCTGTGTGATAGATAGTGGATATTCAAAATGAATCTAACTCTGAGTGAAAGACAGATTGCTGTGTCATTTAAGTTTAGCTGTAAGAACCTGGCAGTCCTGAAGCCAGAGCTATAAATCAGAATTCCAGGTTCTGTGGTAATGTACAGAAAAGTTGTTCTTCACTAGTAAACAATTAAGCATCATCAGGGAAGTAATTAACTGAACTCAGGAATAGATTGTTACTTTTGAATACTTTAGTAGCACAGCATATATATAAATATATTTTTTTCTAGGACCTAGACTATAGCAAGAAGACAGGTATAGGCATGCATGGTTACTAGGAAGACGTTCACCTCACAGCACTTTTCATATTGACAGGACACACCCATATTACCCACTTAAAAATGGTGCATGTAATAGATGAAACCAGCAATACACCTATATCTCATTTTAGGGTAAAAATATTGAAGGAAAGTAGCCAGCAGTGCTCATATTTTCTATTATAATAAACCCTCAAGACCTATACTGTTTTCTCAAATAGGGTGGTTGTGATAGAACACAAAATGAAATAGCCCATTAGCTCATACTTATGATATTATATGGCATAAACCAACACATACTCCCTCCTCTACATTGCAAACTTTAATTTCAGTAGAGACCCTACAAATTCCCTTATGAAATTCCTGTCACTTTTACTTCAGAGAAATAACAATAATGAAAGCCTTATCTCCCTTTTATAACTATATGGTTTATGTGGGTACATCTCTTAAAGTTTCTGTGTGAGATATTTTATAAAATAAGCTTAAGTTGTCCTGATGGAGAAAAGCGGTATCATGATAATGAAAAACTGCCTTTCAGTTTCTTCCACTGTAAAAAATATAGGCCTTTTTTTCTTCTTGGAAGACAGCTATGCTCACCACTATACCACCAATGCCATAACCCCCCCCCTTTTGTTTTTTTGGAATGCTTGTAGAACAGAATTAAACCTAACTGATAACTCATTGACCCATAGTTACATGGTATCAAAATATAATAAATATTTCCATGACACAGAAAGACAGAGAGGGAAAAGAAGAAGGATAGGAGAGGGAGAGAGAGGAGAGAGGATGAATGAATGAATGAATGAATGAATGAAACTTATAGATCTTGCACAAAAAAGGTTATATGAAATATAAATTATCCTGCTTTTGAGCTATAAACTAAAGGGCTGACACCTTAACTTGCCTGTTTCTAGGAGTGTGCCTCTTTCTAGCAATTGACCATGAGAGTTTTATTATGGTGCACAGAACAGCTAATCAATAGGGTGAGAGGCTAGTTACAGTCCACAGCTGGCTCACTCTATTTCTTTTATTGTTGTTTGTGGCTCACAGTCAGAGAAATATTCTATTTACAGCTCATTCATCATTCTTAACATTTTCACAAATCCAGGGCGAAATGCTCTGAGGTGGGAAATAAACGCAGACTGCCCCAGTCCTCTTTGCTATCTCAGCCCATCAAGCTTTCTTCATCCTATGCAGGCCTCACAAATGATATTTTATTACACTGCAAATTTATATTCAACTGTTCCACCCAATGCATTATATTAAATTAGGCAGAAGTTCAAAAGGCAAACATGCAATTCTAGTCTCTCTTCTGCTCTTCTGCTTTACAAAGATATGTAGTGTTTTTAAAAGGTGGTCCAAGTGCTTTGAAAATTGCTTAAGACAGGTATCGTGAAAAGTCAGTAACTAGTTGCAAATATCAGCATCACATGAATTGAAACTCTGATTGCAAAATAAGTATCAGCCAAGAATATAGCCAGTGTCAACTTAAATATCTCAAATCTTATCCTGTATAGGGCATATTTGTTCCTATAAAAATAGTACCTGACAGAACAACTCCTGGGCAGCATGGGATTTTCCTCTTAGTTTCACAAGGTTCAGTCCAGGGTTGCTAGGTTACATGCTTTTGAGAAGACGATGGTGGGAGAAGCATGTGGATGTAGATGTTTTGCCATCTGATAGCAAGCAGACAGACAGAGAAATAAGACTGGACTGGGACCATTATAATCTTCAAAATTATGTTTCCATCTTTTACACACCTATTTAATTTCCCACCACCTCCTGAGACAGATACCAGCACAGGAACCTTTCAGAATTACTTTATATTCAAATCAAAACATTATGCCTTTCATTCATGGTTGCGTCACAATGTAACACTACTTATTAAATCAGGAGATCCTAAAATTTTTCTTACTGGAACATTACTCAAAACTCTTTTTTTTTGTAAAAATACTTTTTTTTTAATTTATTTATTTTTATATCAATCACAGGTTAGGTACTTTGCATCCCAGGCGTAGCCTCTTCCCTCATTCCCTCGCACCTCCCAATCCCTCCCTCATCTCCCTCCTCCCCGCCCACTCCAAGTTCACCAACAGGGGAGGACCTCCTCCACTTCCATCCAACCCCAGCTCATCCTGTCTCCTCAGGGATGGCTGCAATGTCCTCCCCTGGGATCTAGCCAGTCTGTCACTCCCCGGCTTGTATGGGGGAGGGTCAAAGAGTCAGCCATCAAGATCATGACTGAAACAGTCCCTGTTTCCCTCACTAGGGTCTTCAGTCCGACACCAAGTTATCATGGGCCCCATCTGAGCAGGGGTTCCAGGCCTCATCCACACATGGTCCTTGATTGTAGAAACCGTCTCATACAAGACGCCTATGCCCTGCTCA
>JAQQSO010004864.1:0-12450 GCA_028658305.1 Pachyuromys duprasi | reverse complement strand
TTTAAATTTTTATAAAATGTATACCAATTTAAATGAAGCTTGTCGTTGTAGTCTAGTCTAAAAGATAAAACAAAGTTATTAAGGAAGCTTTATAAACATGAGGAAATTATATAAAGTATTAGATAAGAAACTTAAAGCATTTAAAGTAAGAGCAGAGTATACAGAAATTAGGGAGAAAAGATTTTTTGCTATTTAAAAGTTTGGAGAAATATTAGAAGGATTGGAAGTCTGAGTTTAAAAGCGCAGCTTGGAGAATTTCCCGGAGCGGCTAGGTGAGGGAGGGGTCACCGCATGGGAGTGGGACTTGCCCTAATTAAAGATGGCGCCGACACAGCATTGAGCCCGTAGTGAAGAAGGAGGGTTCTGCCCAGTTGCCCAAAAGCAACATGGCGTCGCAAGTCTCGCGCGGTAGTAGGTTTAAGATCCCGCAGCAAGTTTAAAATCTTGTTCAGTGCAATCGGGGAATTTTTTCTAAACAACAAGTACCCTCAAGCTGATTTTAGTACAGTGAGGCTCAGAGTACCAGTCCAAGCATGGTCCCTGCAGGGGAGTCAGCAGGGCTGTGTGCACGCGGAAGCAGCGCAGCTTGGTGAGGGAGGGGAACCAGAGCCACAAAGAAGGATGCTTACCTGGTAGAAGTAGGTTGTGTTTCTGCCACGCTCAGCCAGGCGGTGGCCGGCTCAGCAGGGCACCCGGTTGCAAGAAGATGTGTGTGTCTCCAAGCCTGGGAGGAGAGGTAGCCTGGGAAACTACAGAGGGCCAAGAAGGAAAGAACAGATAAAACCTAAAACCACAGCCGCATGCCCGCAGCTGGTCTCGGTGGCAGTGGCCGCCCCGTTCCTGCCCGCTGCACACAGCAGGGTTGTAAGCGGACACGTGGGAAAAGCATAGGTAGCCGGAAAATTGTGGCGGACTGAGAGGGCAGTTTAGGTAAGAACAGAGCAAACCTGTTAAAGCCATTTATTTTAGTTCGATAGAGGGGTCCCAGGAGAACCGGGGGTTACCCTCCCCTGGCAGCTCGCCAATATTAGAAATAAAAAATAAGATGAGGCTTACAACAGGTTTTCTATGAAAGGGGTTTATTAGGGGAGAAGGGAGAACTGGCGTGGGCCATGATGGGGGAAGGGAGAGGGAGAGGAGGAAAGGGGAGGAGGGGTAGGGCGCCCCATAGAGAGGGTAAGAGGGTGAGAGGAATGAGGAGTAAGAGAGAGAACACGTGTCTGGTGGTCCTTTTATAGGTCAGGTAATTACTAACCACGCCCCCAGGTGTGGCCACCTGGTTGGGCGATACAAGATGATGTCATTGTTGCTAGGTAACCAGAAGCAAGGTTGTTGCAGAATACTAACACACCCTTATTCAGGAAATAGAATTGCTAAATTTATGAGATGAGGAATTGCCAATTATATAGTAATTTTATAGTATGGTTTATCTAGAAGATGGTGATGAATATTGAACTGACCAGCAGTTCCCTTTGGTGACCAAAAAATTTTGTCTTGGTTGGGGAGATAGGTTAGTTGGTTACATCTTTGCCATGCTTGAATTTCACATAAAGGAATCTTATGTTTATTCTCTCTCCCCCTCTTTCTGGTGAGAATGGGTCTAACTTTTTGGCTCATTTTTATGGGTGATTTTTTTTCTAGATTAGTGTCTACTTTCAGGGTGTTCACATGTCTTATAATATCCCTTTTTCCTTACCTGTGTTGTGTAAATTTTAATTTTACGGCTATTTTAATAGTACGTATGACAAGGGCTTTTAGAGGTGTGTGTGTGGTACTTGAAGTTGAACACTGGGCCTTGTGTTTGTGAGGCAAGTGCTCTACCTCCTCAGCCCAAGCATAAACATTGTTAATGTGTGCTGTTTTCCCCTTCCTACATTACTGTTATCCACCTTCTGCCTGAGAAACACAGGTGTCTTCACTTGCGGCTTCCCTTTCATTTTCAAAGCCAGCAATTTGGAGTTGAGTTCTCCTGTCACATCTAACTCACCCTTAATTAGTTAACAGCCAACATTTATGGATTTCTGTAGTTATTTTGCTCCTTTGACAATACAATTAATCTTTGCATTTCAAAGTCTGTTTCTCTCTCTGTAAGTTGACATATTCATAGCTTCTGTGGGCTAGAACACTTATGTCTTTATCTGTGTTAGGATTTTTAATTTTTTCTCTTCGTTTGACTGTTTTTTTGCTTTTGTTTTTTTATATTAACAAAGCAAAATAAAACTACGGTGTAAGAACCTGACTGCAGAAGAATCAGAAAAATAAAGGACTGATCTGTCATTCTTACTCTGCCCCAGTGAACTAAAAGTTTTCATCTCTTGCTAGAGATGAGTATTACTACTTTTTCTTCTAACCCATAAAAACCAAGTTAATCAGAGTTGCTGTTTTTGTTTTTATATCTTTTGTAGGTAGAAGAAAATGAAATGTTTCAGTTTAATAAACCTTTTGTTTTTTGTAGTAATACAGTAATAGTAAGCAATAATAAAATTTATCAAGCACTTAACATTATATTGAGATTAGGGCTAGGCAATTATATCACTTCCTTACTAAGATACTATTGCTGGGGAACCAGGCTTAGAGGTTTAGCTAGTAAATGGTTTATCCAGGACTTAAGTGCAGATTGTTTAATGTTGAATTCATTATCTTTATGAATTTGATGGGCTGTTTTCATTTATGATAGCATAACATTCTAGGAGATTTCGTATGCATGTGGTACATTTGCTACTTAAAATTGCCATCTTATCAAGTGGGTACATTATACATTAATTTTATTTTTGCTCATACAGGTGAAAAACCATACAAGTGTCAGATTTGCAACCAGTCTTTTAGAATTAAGAAAACTTTGACAAAACACCTTGTTATTCACGCTGATGCCCGGCCTTTCAAATTGTCAACACTGCAATGCAACATTTAAGAGGAAAGACAAGCTGAAATACCACATTGACCATGTTCATGGGATAAAATCTCCTGAAGATTCTCTTAGTACTTCTGATGAAAAACTTGTGTCTTTGCCAATAGAGTACTCATCCGATGATAAGATCTTTCAAGCAGAAACGAAACAGTATCTGGACCAGCCCCAAGTTTATCAGTCGGAAGCCAAGACTATGCTACAGAATGTGTCTGCGGAAGTGTGTGTTCCAGTTACGTTGGTCCCAGTTCAGATGCCTGACGCCTCCCGCGATCTGGTGCCTCATGCCACTGCACTTCCGCCGTCGTCTCATGAGATGCTGCCACCTCAGCTGCAGCCAACTGATCATCCACGAGCAGCAGATTTAGCTTTTCTGGAAAAATACACTCTTACTCCTCAGCCTGCAAATATAGTTCACCCAGTACAACCTGAACAGATGCTGGATCCCAGAGAACCGTCTTATCTTGGCACATTACTGGGCCTTGACAGCACAACTGCTGTCCAGAGTGTGTCCAGCCGTGAGCATCGCTCATGAGTAGACATTCCATAGACCTTTGAGGCTCATAACTGACAACCAGAAGCACTGGCTTTTGAATTAGTAGGGCTGCTATTTTTTCCCAATTTTTTTCTAATTTCTCAAGTCTTTAGAACAGCTTCAATCAAGAAAAGTTTATTTCTATTGACGAATACTTGGACACATTTTCACATAGTATTTGAAGTATGATTTTTAAAAGATTAGTACTAATTTTGAATGGACTTTTAAATTTCAGATTATTAGCTGCTGACAATGGTGGAGGTATTTTTAAAATCATCAGTAGAATATTTCTTTTTTCTTTTTCTTGAGACAGGGTCTTAGTCTGTAGCCCAGGGTAGCCTCAATTGGTGGCAATCTTTCTGCCTTAGCCAACCAAGTGCTAGGATTACAAGTGTGAGCCCCCAAGCCAAGTTTCTACTTTTACTCATCATTTTTCTCCCTTTGCCATACTGCTATGAAGTTCTAAGAACCCTGTAGCCTATATGAAGGAATGTTAGCATATGTTGGTAATTGCAAGTTGTAATACCAATTAGTTATCATTATTTCATTCAGATTTTCAAAATTGAGATTAGATTATTGAAATTTCTTACATATTGCTGTAAGAAAATCTTGATACTTGGTGTTGTCATCTACCATTATGTTTGTTCTTATATTTGGATTTTTCACAAGCTGAAATCCAAAAGCTAACAAATACAGGATTAGCATGCTAAATGAAATGTAACATTATTTTAATCCAGATAATTGGACCTGTACTCAACTGTGATGAGTAATAAATAGAAACTTATATCTAGGCAATAAATTATCTAATTGAATATATCTTAATGAAAAATATTACGAAGAGAATTTTGCCTAGATATCAAGATGCATGTATGTTTTGACTACTACTTTCATAGTATGTTTCAGCAGCTGCAGATGAATAAAGAAGGGACAACTGTAACTACATTGGTGGCAATTTAATTAAATGAGGCATTTAGCATTTCATTTACCAAATTTGGCTGACTGAAACAGGGAAACAACCTAGATAGCTCATGTATAATTTTCAGAAAAGATGCCAAACTCATTCTCAAATTTGCCCTAACTAAACACAGTGCTGAGTGCACTACCGTTTGGGGACAGACTGACACATTGTTTTTGCTCCTGCACGAGATTTGTCTCCATGCATCATTCTTGGTTTTGGGTGAGACAATAGTTGAAGGCGGTGGAAGGAAATAGCAGTTACAGCAGCACTCACTGATTGAATAAGAGAAGGAAAAATCTGCCGTAATTATGAAATACCTTTAAATATGTGCACTTTGCACTTTTTCAACTCAATTTCAACTTAATGTATGATGAAGTTTTCCTTGTGGGGTTGCTGGAAGGTTAGACTAGGCAGGGATGATTTACCGTTAACATTGTAAACCACTGGAAAATAGCAGTTTTTAAATTTTTCTGTTTCAATTTGTTTCATTCCTAATTGCTTTTAGCACTTTTTTGTGTGTAAACTGTAATGTCTTGCCTCACCCTTGTGGGATTTGAAAACGTATCACAAATAAAATAATGAACTGTTAGGGAATAAAATGTAATCAATAAGGAGGAAACTGTTTAAGCACTTAAGAAATGAAGGTACTTTATAGGAACAGTTGCCATATTAATGTTCAAAGAGCATGTTGCAAATTGAGGCATTAACCAAAGTAGCTGATACAATAAAGGTAACCTGAGTTTTGCCTCATTTATCAAAGTTTGGTTGTTGTAATTGTCTTTGGACTAGTGGACTTGATTTTGTATTATTTCTTATGTTTAAAGCATTCTTACTTAGTGTGGGAATGCTCTGTGGGGACTAATGACGGAGCTGGACTTCGAGGCACTTTGACTACAAACCAAGTGTCAAGAATACAGATTTATGATTTTTATCCTAAAGGCCGATAAGATTTTAACTAAACTATCTTACTGAAATTAAAGCATCATACCTATAAATATACTTTGCCTTAGAGATAAGCTACTGTAGAAAAATTTGAGTTCATCAAAAAAGGCAACTGGTATATATGTGTGTATGTGCGTGATATATTGTATATTTTGGCAGAAAAAAGATACATTTTCACAGTGAAAATATTACCTGGGGTTTTGAAGGTGTTCAAGGTTCTTTCAATAATGATGCTCTAACACTTTAAATTTAATTTTAGAAATCGGTTTACATAGGACTCTTCAAGAATATAGGTGTTATGTAAAGTGACACAATTGTATAATTGAATTTAGTTATTATTGTAGAGAAGCTGGAATACTGTCTCATCTAAAACATTTTCACATATTATCTCATTTGAACCTTGTAAGCAGTTCTGAAATAGAAAGGAAATGATGTATTTCCATTTTAGAGAGAAAGGACTCATTTTAACTATGGTGGAAGAAGGGGAAATACAGCATTTATGAATGCATGCTATGTGCCAGGCACTACGTTCTCTTGTTCCTAACAGTCTGGAGGTAGACAGTATAATACTGTGAAGAAATAAGTAAAACTACAATAATGGGAAAATTACCGGTTCCCTCTAGTTTCTAAAAATAGAAGAGCATGGATTTGGGTAAACCGACTGTACGTTAGCATTTGGCGTTGGCACAAAAATTTTAAAATGAGCCCTACTCTTCTTAATTGATCTCTGTATGACTCTAAAATCATTATTTGTAACTATGATTAATATTTTGAATCTTACAGCTAAGTTTAGCCTCATTGTGAATATTTTATTTTCTGTGTATAATTTATTGTTTTAAATTAATTTTGATAGATACAGTTAGCACTTAATCTGTAAATTGAGTAAGTTATTGAGTACTGAAATTTATTAACTTACTGTCTCTGACTTAATGCAGCAAAGATTTTGAGTAGGTATTGAATAGTTTAAAGAAATTTAAATTCTTTGTTGGTTGACTATATATTTGTCCAAAGAAGCACAGCTGAAGTCCTTCGATAATGGATTTTTTAAAAAAATGTTAGTTTGAATACTGAAATTAAGTATGAAATATTTGTGTTTATATGTATAAAATAAGTAGAGGAAATACTCTGGGAACAGCCATCCCGACCAGCCAGTTACAAGGTAGAATACTCATGTCTCTCAGTTTAGCTGGATGCAGTTTTTTGATGAGCACTATTGAAAAATAAGCTTATTTTACACTACATTATAAAAATAATTTCTGCCTTAGATTTTTTTTTGTATCAAGTTGAGGTTATTTTTATAAGAAATCCCTTTGGTTTTGGCAGCCTAAAATACCACTTAACCATAGGGTTTGTTCCTCATGCCAGCAAGAGACCTCAGGCAACTAAAAAAGTAGTAAAGTTTTGCAGATTTTTAATTTAGAACTTTACTGCTGGGGAAAAGAGGAATAAAAATAACCATTTTAAACTAGTGCTTTAATAAACTGACTGCCTTTTAAGTGATGGTAGCATAAAAGAAGTACACTAGTTTCTCTCGACCTTAGAAAGTGTCCAAAACACCTTTATCAAGTGGCTATAACGTGTTAAGGGCTAATCAATACCATCTGTTGCTTTTCACTCAATCACAAGCTAAGTGAACACAATTAACCTGGTATATTTGTGAGCTTGAATGTTCTTCCTGCCATGTCACACTAATTTATTATCGACAGGAGGGGTTTTGAGCATTAGTTCTTTAAGAGTGTTTTTTAGACCATCTTTTCTGGATTGAATACTTTGTACATTTTCAGAGATGTGTAGTTGTGTAGCATTGTCTTTGCTGCCTACTGGTAAATAAATGACTTGTTTTATTTTTTGAGTCATGTTTGTGTTGCCGGCTGGCTGGGCAATAGCCTCTTACATTTCCTGTTAACTTAGGAAAACTGTCATCAAGTGATAGTATGAACATTGGTCCTTATAATTTACATGCCATTGTTATTTTTAAAGTTCTTATTGTAGCCTCGGTACCTACTGGAGTGACTCCTCAGCCTGTCTAGATGTTTAGAAGAATCTGACAGAAAGAATAGTGGGTCAGCTCCTCTTGCGGCTCCTTATCACTGATTGCTGTCTTAAATCACTTTTTACCATGAGCATAGCTCTGCACTGAAGACTCACTGACTTTCCCTGAACTGAGCATTTGATGGTGTGAGAAGAGCTGCTCTCAGGGAGCAGCATCCCAGTCAACACTGAGCTTGAGTTGATGACTCATGAAAAAGCACCATTCTCAACAGTAATGTTTGGACATTTTAAGATTTAGTGCCAAATTTAAAAGGACTGAAAATGCATCATTTAATAAGGAATAAGTAGTGTTGCTAAATTTTTAAGCAGAATTAATGTTAAATGTTACCTGCTGCTATTAGTGTGACTAATGGATGAGAATAATTTCCTACACGGCATATAGCAACTAGACAATTCTACTGTTCTGCTATGCTATCCTACTCATTTCTTTTGCACATTTTCCTTTTAAGTAATCTTGTGTTCTTTTTTGGTGTCCTTCCA
Source organism: Pachyuromys duprasi (assembly GCA_028658305.1). NCBI lineage: Eukaryota > Metazoa > Chordata > Mammalia > Rodentia > Muridae > Pachyuromys > Pachyuromys duprasi. The sequence goes on along the minus strand of JAQQSO010004864.1, from coordinate 4,578 downwards.
CGTACCTTGTAAAATTTTTACTTACAATACTTTCCTTTATAGTATCAGCATGTGTTTTGTGCTTCCTCTTTGGAAGCAGATCACTATTAAAAAAGCAATAGAATTAGATTATGTGGAAGATGAGAGGAGGAATGATTTAGTAGGGAGGGTGCGTTTATGTTTTGCTTAATTCATATTTTAACTTGCTGTACATTGATCTTAAGTCTGAGTCCTTTGAAAGATTCCCTAAACCAATTAGTCTCTGCAGCCATTTATTGAGAATTTAAGGACGTTATTTGGAGAACAGATGTTACTTAAAGATGAAAACCTTTATAAAAACAGTTTGGATTCTCACATAAAGCTGAGTAATTTCAATATTTGCATTATTGTTAGAGATTCTGAAAGGCCCCTTAAATGAAGAGCATGTGCACATCTCGTCACTGTGCCCCTCTCTTTGATGTTCCTGCTTGCAAAAAGTTGAGTAGTGTACTGTGGTATAATTCTCAATCTTCCTTATCCTTTTAACAATCAGACTATTCTTGTAGGTAAAACTATATGACAGTTAATGAGTTGATTGCCAAAACATTCTACAAGCTGGGTGTTTAGCTGCTCCATGTTGTGTCAAAACTGTTCTGTTTACGGGAGAAATGGTGTATATTAAAATAGAAATGCTGTTCTTTTCTGTCTCAAATCACAACTTTGTTTTTAATTAAGGACAGTTTTAAAGGCAATTTGAAAGGAAAATCTAAATATCAAAATTCATTGTTTTCTATTGTATGTAAAATGTTTTTAGTAGCTATTTTTGTCTCGTGTTTCCTAAGTATCAATGTCTTTATAGCAGAAATTCAGCTCTTTGTGAGGAGTAGGTGTCGTCTTGCATATTCAATTAGTTCTTTGTGTTATTTTGATATTTAAAATAAACAGAGTTCTTTGGTCATAGTAAAGCATATCCAGGTTTTTTTTGAAATTATGTTTTCAGAGTATGGGAACACAATGTTCTGCATGCATCTATAAAATGTTATATAAAATGAACAAATGGAAAACCAAGTATCCTGGGGGCATTTTTGAAACAATTCTAATAAATTACATGTTATATAAAATATATAAAATACATATTAAATTAATGGACCTCAATTTTTAAGTGTTTTATATATAAATTCAAGCATTGGAGGTGACTTTGAAGCAATCATATTGCTTTTGAATAATTTTAAAGTGTAGCAAAATTCTATTAGTGAAATAAGATAACTTATATAATACTAAAAATAGGCACTCAAGTCCCTTGCTCATTTCTGCAACCATTCATTCTGGTTTTATTTTTTTGGGTGGGGGAGAATTTTCTTACTGTAAAGTGTTAATGACTACAGGATACTACCCCAACCTAACAGACTATTTTTGTTACAGCCCTCAACATATAATCACTATTTGATTATTTCAGACAGAACACGACACTGTCTAAACAAAAACCACCCAATAACACACTACCATTTTTCTTTACATTTCTGTTCAGCCCAGGAAACTTATAAAGCTGATTAATTCTGGACCCGGCATAAAATCTCTTGGCTTATTTAACCGTTGTGTCTGGTCACATATGGCAATCAGGAGCTTCAAACTTTCTGACATAGTAGCACAATCCTGGTAAACCATGCAAGTTACCAAACAAAACAACAACAACAAAAAACATTAACTGCACTGTGCTGTTTGTTGATACAAAATCAAAACTCTCACCCCAAAAGGGTATCCCTCATCTGGTCCCATTTTATGAGAATGTATATTCAGAAGTCAAATATGAATAATCATGGCCAAGGCACACAGACTTAGGTTATCCCAAATTCCATGTTCCAACGTGCCAAACGATTTGATTACTTTTTTTGTTTTTTTACAAGGTACTTTTCAAAGACTGTAAGGAGCCTGTAAGACAGCAGAGCTGTCAGAGTTAGATTAGAAGATATTCCTAGCAACGGTAATAAACATTTCTTTTAAGGCATTAAGTAGTAAAATTAAACAATATCAGTAGACTAACAGCCGGCATGTGTGACGTTTTAAAGTATAGAAGTTAAGGTAACGCCCTTAAAGTGCTAGGTAATGGAATTAGGTAATGCCAGCTGATTAACAGCTGATGCGTGTGGAGGTGTGATAAGCTAAAACTACGCCCTAAAAAATGCATAAAAACTGCAGCCTGAGCCTATGTAGTTGCGAAGGGCTAAACTCTTAAGTGAGGAAGCCGCAAGGTCGCCAATAACCAGCCCATTCCCGAAGGGCTGCTTGAAAGCCCAGACCGCCTAAACAAGCGGGTCCTGTGAGGACCCCTCATCAGACCGGCCCTGGAAGGCGGCTCCCGAGCAACCGCAGCTTCCGTGGTTACTTAGAGCTTGTGAGCGGCTGGCACCCCAGCTTTTGTCCCAGCCCTTGGCTTCTGGGGAGGCGGCGGGACCCGGGCAGAGGGTGCCCGACTCCCGGTGGGCGTCTGCCCTGGCGACGCGGCACTTCTGCACGGCTGCCCTCCTCTGCCTCGGGCCGTCCGCGCGGTCCGGTCTCCGGTCCGGCACAGCCCGCACGCAGAGCCTCCGCGTCTCGCCTGACCGCCCGAGCCGAGGGCAGCGGGAAACGTGGAGAGCGAGGTGGCTCCCGGGCTGACCGCGGGGCTTCTGCCGAGATGGGCCTGGGAGATCGGGGGACCCCGACAGCGAGTCTGCTTCCTGTTTGGATCCCGGGACGCCCCCTCTGCACTGTGGGGGTGGGGTTGAACAGCGCGATGTGAGCTTTGTGTATTTGTCCGGCGTGGGGGGAGGAAGGTGAGAGAGGGAGTCCTCTGCACAGGTGAGGCTGGGGAAGAGCGAGACCCAACACCAAATCAGCTGTCTTCACAGCTGGGGACTCCTCTGCAGAGGAGGGGCCGGGCTAGGAGAGAGCAAGACACAGACGCCTGTCTACTCCGTGTTAATGGTCAGTGGGTTTTGGCGCTGTGTGGTTTGTGTGAATATGTGGCGGAAGTGAACAATAACTCGGTCGGGATGATGAATCAAAGCGTGTGCACCTGCCATCCGAAAGTTTCTGTTAAGACAGGGGAAGACTTCTGGCAGGGGAGGCTCTAAAGGTGGTACTCATTCTGTTTTGAGATTGGGAGAAGTACATTGATGAAAGTTTTCCAGTTGCTTCCTCTTGGCCTTTTAAATAGGCGTTTTAATTTTCATATGTTTGTCTAGACTCAGTGGACTGCATTTCTGTTTCGACAATGAAACAGAAACCCGAAAGCATCCCCAGGATTGTACTCAGTATTTATATGTGATGTGTAGGCACACCTTTGTGTTTTATTTTTTTCTTTGTTGTTATTGGTGTTTTAAAATGATTGGTTCAGACTGTGATTACTGTGTCTTTTCACTGAGCTGTGAAAACAATTAGCTGAGGGGTCCTGTACAAATTGCCTCCTAACTAGTAAGGAAGGTCTTCAGGAGAAGGTTAACCTGAGGTTGGCTGGCCGCGTCATCTGGAGTCCCCACACTTCAGAAACCTTTGCCTCTCTTTGAGGAACAACTGCCTGGATTTCTGTCCATAGAAACTTAGGTAGGACTTAGCTTTTTAAAGATAAGCTCTGGTTTGTAGAGGAAAAATGTTGTTGTTATTTTTAATCAGCTGTTTAAAAATCTGATTTCTGCTTTGCAAGAAAAGCTTAGCTTTCTCACTTAAACAAATACTTTAAACTTATCAAAGCACACACTTTACCACTGAGCTAGGTCCTCAGTCCCAACCAGTACATTTTGTAAGCCACTCAGTTAAAACGAAGTGTAGATGATCAGTTCTTTTGCTTTTCTGCAATTAGATTTCATTGTAATTCATAGTTTTAATTATATTTATAATTTTATTTTGTTGTGGACTTTTACTGATAAGGATTCTTACAATGAACTAATATTGGAACATAGAATAGGAAAGTGATATTTAGCCATATTAGGGAGTGGTAAGTAACAGTTATCAATCTGTTTGAAGTTAAATGTAGTGTATTTGATTATTACATAATTATATTGTCATAGTAATTTAAAGTGTATTCTTCTGATTTCAGCCTAAAGAAAAAATTACTGTTTCTGTTACCTGGACACCACTGAAAGAAGGGCGTGTGAGGGAGATTGTGACATTTCTTGTGAATGATTTTCTGAAGCACCAGGCTATATTAACTAGGAAATGCAGAAGAGCATAGAAGGAAAAAGGTAACGTTTTAATCATTCTGTGACTTACTAGAAGGAAATGTTTGTTTTTTTTTTGTCTTTTTAAAATAAATTTATTTATTTTTATATCAATCACAGGTTAGGTTTTTTGCATCCCATGCGTAGCCCCCTCCCTCACTCCCTTCCACCCTCCCCAACCCTCCCTCATCTCCTCCCCGCCCCCTCCAAGTCCACCAATGGGGGAGGATCTCCTCCTCTTCTATCTGACCCCAGATCATCTTGTCTGACCCCAGATCATCTGGCTGCAATGTCCTCCACCGGGATCTAGCCAGGCTGTTACTCCCTGGCATGTATGGGGGAGGGTCAAAGAGTCAGCCATCAAGCTCAAGACAGAAACAGTCCCTGTTTCCCTTACTAGGGTCTTCAGTTCACCAATGAGTTA
>JAQQSO010004863.1:0-12451 GCA_028658305.1 Pachyuromys duprasi | reverse complement strand
GGTGTGGGAATAGCGTCTCGTCGGATTAATTCTTCTAACTCGGGTCCAACTTTACTCCCGCCGGCCTCTCACGGCGCGCAGTGGCGTCTTACACGGGCAGGCTGCCCTGTGGGGACACAGGCTCTCTGTTAGCGAGCCGCTCCGCAGGCCCCTCCGGTGGCACAGAGCCGGAGCCGCCGGGCGGCGCAGCTCGGAGCTGGGTCTGGGCCGCCGCGCAGGCGCTCCCAGCGGCTCGCGCCGAGTCCGGCCTTCCTCGGGCGCCCCGAGAGCAGGAGACCTCGCCCCCGCCCCGCCCCGCCCCGCCCCGCCCCGCCCCGCCCACCACAGCCCCGCCCCGCCCCGGCCCCGCCCCCGTCTCCTCCCCGCCCACTGGAGCCGACGAGTGGCGGCGGCGGCGGCTGCGGCCCCAGGACCCGGTTCCCTCAGACAAGAGGGCGGGCGGAGGAGGAAGCGGCCGAGCACCCGCCCGCCTCAGCAGACTTCGCGCCGTCGGCTCCCGGGCCTCGCGGCCCCGAGAAGGAGAGACCGAGGCGGGCCACGAGGAGAGGAGGCGGCGGGGGCGCGGGGCGGAGGCGGCGCGGCCGGCCGCGGCTGCGGCTTTGTTGTGCGGGCCCGGCCGGGCCGAGGAAGCAGAAGTAGGAGGAGGGGGGAGCTCCGCGTCCCGCTCCCTCCGCGGCTCATGGCGACGGCGCTCGGCACATCCGGGACCCTTCGGCCCTGGCGGACGCGGCGCGGGCTGTTCGGGCCCCGGCCCCGGCCGCTGTGGTGACTCCTCCGCGCCTCGCCGTCGTCCCGGCCCAGCCCAGCCCAGCCCAGCCCGCCCGCCGGCCGCGAGCGCCGCCGCCGCCGCCTCCCCCACCGCCGGGGACATGTCTAACCCCGGAGGCCGGAGGAACGGGCCCGTCAAGCTGCGCCTGACAGGTGAGCTGGGCGGGCGGCGCCGGGGGCCGGGCGGAGGGCCGGGGTCGCGGGCAGCGGTGCGTTGGAGGGGAATCCGGGCGTGGGAAGGCCTAGCTCGGGGAGTCATTGGAGAACCACTTAACTGGGGTTGGGAAATTCTTGGGAACGCCGAGAGTGGCCCGAGAGTCCCCTGTGGAGGGCGGATCTGAGGTCCCGAAGCCGTGTGTCCCGGGGTCACAGGAGCAGCCCCTGCGCTAGTGCCCAGGTGGGGTCGTGAAGGGGATTTACCGAATCCGGTTGCTGACTGCGCGCAGTAAACACTCCCTAAATCCGGGGCGAGCGCTTAACGGGAGTGTGTGTGTGTTCCCGGGTCGTTAACTTGGACACCCACCTCCGTGCCCGGGTGTGAAACCTTGACTCTCCGGCTGCCGGCCTCAGCGGCCAGTGCCACACACCTTAAAAACGCAACGACTCTGGGAGGCACCGAGACTGCGGTTGGCTTTTCCGGTGTGTCTGCCCGATTCCACGACTCCCGGCTCATTGTACGCTCTGTGTTTTGGAAGTTGTTTGATTGTAGGGTAGCGTGTTTGGGGTTGTTCCTTGTAGGCCGCAGAACTGGTGGCTCACGTCTCAACTCCGGACCTGGTTGAGAAATGCTTGCTTTGGATGTGTTTCTAAGTCTGGGCTCGTACAAACTTTGAAGCCAACTTTTTCTGGTTCACGCCACACTTCTCACCCTTTTCTAAATGGAAAAGAATGCTCGGAGGGACTTGTTAAAGAGAGCACGAAACTGTTTATCTTCCCAGGTGCATCGAGTTGTTAACATATTACAGGTATAATTTGCTTACGCTGTCCCTTGTGATATTCTTCCGTGGTCACATCACCCTCATTTTAAGGAAAAATTGTATTTGGTTTATGCTGTCTAGTCACGTCGTTCTCAGTAAGTAAATTGCCCACATTTATATTCAGATGTGTGGTGAAAAGATGGCATTTTGTAGAGGGTTCCTATGTATTTGTCCCACTGAAAAATAAACTGTAATTATGTTTGCCTACTTACTTTGAAATTTATGTGGATGAATTTTGTAGTTGAGTGCTTGTGTGTTAAATGCCAGTCCATTGGCTGTACTTTGTAGAAAACTTGAAGTGAATTTGGTATTTGAGAATTTAGTTTGAATGTATGTTAGCTACAGCTTAAAAATACTTTACTTTTGAGGCCGTAGAGATGGCCCAGCGGTTAAGAGTGTATACTGTTCTCAGAGAGGACCTGAGTTCTATTCCCGGCATCCCCGCACCAGCCCTTGGCTCACTACCACTTGTAACTCCAGCTCCGGATCTGATGCAGCCTCCCACAGGCACTCATGTACACATACCACCTTATCTCCAGTAATTAAAAATATATACGTATTACTGATCTGAAAATGTTTCTTTCCCTAAAGAAAATTACAAGGCATTATTAACTTTCTTAGTGGAAAAGCTAGATTGGGGGATGCTTTGCTTGTCATCATTATTGTCTTCATTTGGAGGGAGTCAGTGGAACACAATTATAAAGGATTTTTGTTGCTCTAGTTTATCTATTGATGTTCTTATTAGGCAGGCTAGTGTCGGTAGTTATAGAAAGAAATTGAGTGTAGGTGTGCGAAAGCCGTTATAAATAGGCTGTTATTTATTTTCTTCTAGGATGAGATTTTGATTTTTTTCGGATAAAATTAGTTTTGGGGTTTTCATTACATTTATGTACTCAACACATTTATGTATTACATTTATGTGTGTGTGTATGTGTGTGGTCTTATGGCATGTGTGGGGGTCACAGGACAGCATGTGGGATCTCCTTCCACCTTGTGAGTCTTTCTGATCAGGTCATCAGGTTTCAGAGGAAGCACCTTCACCCCCTTCAGCCACCTCAGTGTTTTGAGGGTATCTGTCATTTCTTTGCTGCATTTGATAGTTTACAAATATTCATTAGTGAAGTTTGTTACCTGAATGTGATAACCACTGCACTATGGAAACTTCCCATGAGTGAAGTTTGAGAAGAAAAAGATCACAGTTTCTGAGCAAGAGGATACTTTAGACTAAATTTATAATTTTGTATATTTTACTTTTTCTGAAGAATTTTAAATACTCTATCCTCTCCTCTTAATTTTAAAAACAGTTTGAACTACTCTCAGTTTCTTTAAACTATTGGGAATTTGCCTGTGAATAGTTTTCTCAAAATCTGACAATATTAAAAACATCGTTCCCTCTTTTATTACATATGGGGAATCTCTTGTTTTGCAAGGAACTTTAACTTACCTTTTTTCATTTTTGTTCATCATTTTCAAATTAAATAGTATAGATTTTAACAAATAGATCTCAAGAGCTGGATTCAATTAGCAGCTTTTTAGGACACAAACATAAAAGGGTTAGATGGAAAAGATTGTTTTGACTGACTGGATAAATGACAGGGCTGTGTTTGATGTGCGTCCAGGACTTGGTCTGGAGCTGGTGCCCAACTTCTCAGTCCATCTTGAGAAGCCAAATAAAATATTTAACCTAGGCTTCTTTTTGTTTAAAAAAAAAAAAGTTGATTCTTTGTTAAGACCTTAAGAAATGTTTGGCATACCTTTAGATTAAGTGTTTAACAGTTCATTTAGATCTGAGTTCCCTAATAGAGGAAAAAGCTCACTTAAAAAAAAAAGAGATTCCACAGTGAACTTTTATTTGGTTTATAATATACTTGGGCTGTAAGATGTTTTAAGTTCACTGTTCTTTGCTCTAAGTTAAAGCCATTTAAAAATTTACATTTATGGAATACCTTTGATTCCAAGGTACTTTATGAGCTGTAGTTAATTATATCCTTAATGGAAAATTGCCCATTGCTGAAAGGTGTTAACAATTCTTTCATAGCCAGTCACTGCCTGTCTCTGTCTTAGCAGACACCACTCCCCATGAGATCTCTGCCTATAATGGATATTTTCCACAGACTATTCCTAAAATCCACCTATTAGTAAACTGTGATATTGTTGATGCTAAGAAGGTGGGACTAATTTAATATCAGAATATATGGTATGTTCTGCCAGGTTACTTTTAGTATTATGACACATTAACATTTGGTAATTAAAATGGGCTATCTGGGAACATTATCAGTTTCAGTTTGTATATCTAGAGTAGAGAATGGATTGATTATATATATTGTATAAATTGTAGTTTGACACATATCTAATACAGGCCTTCCTTCCTACAACAGTAAGAAATGATTTGGGTTGAAAATATCCTACGTATTTGCTTATAGTAAAAAAAACGAAACTCCTGCTCAGATTTAGCCCATAGACTCATTCTCCAAGTGGGTTCCTAGTAAAGGCATCAGGGGCCGTCTCTGGAATGAACTTAGTGGCAGGCTCTCTGATCACCCCCCCTCCCCCTTGCCAGGCCACAGAGGAAGATAGTGCAGCCAGTCCTGATGAGACCTGATAAGCTAGGGTCAGGTAGAAGGAGAGGAGGACCTCCCCTATCAGTGGACTAGGGGAGGGGCTTAGGGGGAGAAGAGGGAGGGAAGGAGTGTGATATTGGGAGGAGATGAGGGGAGGAGGCTACAACTGGGATACAAAGTGACTAAATTGTAATAAATAATAAATTTTAAAAAATTAAAAATGAGGTAAATTTTTTATACCCTAATTTTTGAAAATCGAAGGCTGGAAAAAAATTTTAGTGTGTAGTTTCTAATATTTTAAATTCTTAGGTATGGAGTAATAACAAGTTACTTATCCAGAACCTTTATTTTAGACCTTTTTGTAAATGCAGTGTTTTTGTATGCTGTTTCTCATTAGTTTAAAAAAATTCTGGCAGTTGGGAAGTTGACCTATATATAAGGAAAATTAATTACAAAATCTCACTTTAAATATACTTGTATCTTAATATTCTTTCACTGCATGTTTTATTTAATTCAAGACTTTAAAAATATAAACTTCATTGCATCTTTTAGGTTTCCAAGCATGAATATGCCAGTTCAATGACTTCTTGAGGGCTCTTGCCATTTGAATGTAACAAATTCATTTTATTGGTTTCTGAGGAGGAAACCAAAATGGCATATAGCTCCCTTTCTTTTAAGTGCTCTCTTCTTGCATGCTGATTTTCTTTAGAGAGGCAGTAGTTTGGTTTTCTTTAGGTATGTGTGTTTTAATCATGATTTCTGCCTTTTTCATATGTTGATTGATCAATAACGTGTGCTGGCTAGCTTTATGTCAACTTGACACAAGGTAGAGTTATCAGAGAGGAGAGAATCTTAGTTGAGAAAATGCCTTCATAAGATCTAGCTGTAGGGAAGCCTGTAGGGCATTTCCTTAGTGATAGACAGGGGGGAGGACCCAGCTCATTGGGTGAGATGGTGCCATCCCTGGCCTGGTGGTCCTGGGTTCTATAAGAAAGCAGGCTGAGCAAGCCAGTGAGCAGCACCCTCCATGGCCTCTGCATCAGCTCTTGTCTCCAGGTTTCTGCCTTGTGAGTTTCTGTCTGGACTTCCTTCGATAATGTACTATGGTGTGGAAGTGTAAGCTAAATAAATTCTTTCCTCCCCAGCTTGCTTTTGGTCATGGTGTTTCATCATAGCAGTAGCAATCCTTACAAAGACAATATGCTGACATCTTATTTAGCATGTGATTCATCACATTTAGCATATAACCCAGGTTTTTCCTTTCATATATATATTTTTAGATAGATGATGTAGTTTACTGGTTTCAAACTTACTTGTAGCTGAGGATGACCTTGGGATTCTGATCCCTCTGCCTCTACTTTCCAAGTCCTGTGACTCTAGGTGTGTGTCACCATTCTTGACATAATTCAATTTTCAAGGTAAAGTGAAGGGTCAAACTTAAGGCAATAAGATTTTATTTAATTAATTAACTTTGTATGGATTTAACCAACAGTCTTGTGTATGCCAAGAAATCACTCTACAACTGAGCTATGTCTTAGCCTTAATATATCTTATTCTTTTAAAATAGATCATATTTAACAGTGTAAAAGTCCTATTTATGATTCATTATAATTTTAATGTAATTTATTAATGTGTAGGGTAAAAATTCCATGGTCTGTAGAGAGAATTGTTTGGCCTTGGATAAATTGTTTAACTTTGTTCCTGTAATTTTTCCATTGGCCCTCATTTTTGTTCATTGGTATTTTCATATTTAAGAATATTAGAATCGATGGGTGCAGTGGTGGAATAACTTTAATCACAGCACTTGGGAGACACACACAGGCTGCTCACTTGAGTTTGAGGTGTGCCTGGTCTGAATAGTGAGTTTCACGCTACACATTGAGATATTTATTTTAAAAGCTTTGAAATACGCTGTTGTAATCAACATTATAAAATATTTATTTTGTGTGTATGTGTGTGCATAGTCCTCTCTGAAGTCAGAAGAAAGCATCTGATCTCCTGGAACAGGAGGTATAGAGGGTTGTGAGCCACCATGTCGGTGCTTGGAACCAGTTCTAGGTCCTTTGCAAGATCAGCAAGTGCTCCTAACAGCTGAGCCATCTCCCTGGCCCCACAATCACCGTTTTTTAGTTTGTTTTGTTTTGTGAAGCAACAGAGTTTTAACTCTGTAGACTAGACTGGCCTCAAACTTGAGGTGATCCTCTTGCTTTTACTTCCTCTGTGCTGGATTGCAGGTGTGTGACACTAATCCTTGCTGTAATCAGCATTATTACATTATTTGTATAATTGACATGTAATAATTATTTGTATAATTGACATGTATTAAGCCCTGGACACTTGAGCTAAGGAGATGGCGCGGCAAGTAAAGGTTGCCACCAAGCCCGATGACCTGAGTTCAATCACTGAGACTCACATGATAGAAGTAGGGAACTGCCTTTTGAAAATTATCCTTTGATTTCACTCTTGACCTGGCACACTGTATACATGGGTGCAAGCACACGCACACACATGCACAGATAAATAAAAAATTAGACACTGTCAAATTTTTGTCTGTTGTCTCTTTTTGTTTGTATAACATATGCTTGAAGTAGGAAGTAAAGTACATTTCAGAACTCAAGTTACCTAAGTAGAGAATGTCTTAAAAACTTATTAAGAGTTGTGTGGAAAATAAATCATTTGGAGTTAATTCTTTCCCTTTGTAATCCTAGCTTTTTTTTTTTCCCAAAGCCGTAGTCAAAGATTACTATTATCCTTCAAAGTTTCCCTGACCTAAATTGATCTTTTCTTTGTGACTTTAGGAGACCCATTTTCTAGTCTAGTGTAGGATCTAGCACATGGATGGCATTTGCTTCTAGTCTGTAAACTTCATGAAGACAAGACCCCTGTGTCAGCAAAAATTGGGAGCTTTGGATACTTTACTGAATGAGTGCTGGAGACCTATAAGTAATGCTGGGGACCTAAACCGTCCCACAGGTATTTGTTATGACTGTTGGATTGGGTATGAGTTGTCAAGAGACAGGGACCATTCTATTTATGATCTTGCTGTATTTGAAAAAAGTTTGTTATGGTTTTAAGGTGATGGGAGCCACTGAAATGGCTGAAGCTTTATTACATTTGCTATTAAAAGTAGCCTAGCAGTAATATGGAAGTTGGACAGTAATTGAAGGTGTAAAGATGGGTTTTTAGGAGAATCAGGTAAGAGAATTTGATAGCAACCATTGCCAGGTTTCTTTTTGCTGTTTGAACATTTCAACCCCAAATTTTATTACTCTAAATAATTGCTGTAAGCATCTTGGTATAGATAACTATGTTTTGTTTTTGTTTTTGTTTTTGTTTTTTTGTTTTTTAGAGTCATATTATCCAGGTTGGCCTTGAACTCGCTACATAGTTGAGAATGGTGAGCCTCTGTTCTTCCTGCCTTCCTGAGGCTAGGATTTTAGGTATGTGCTGTCATGCCTAATTTTTTTGTAGTGCTGGGGATTGAACCTAGGGCATCATGAATGCTAAGGAAGCACCCCACCAAGTGAACTACATCCCAAGCCTATAATTTTGAATTGAAAATTGTTTTCTTATTGTATTTCATAAAAATAGTGTTGGAGGTTAGTATGGTGATACACACCGTGTCCCAGATTTGTGATGTTGAGGCGGGAGGATCATGAGTTTGAGGCCAGCCTACATAGTTCTAGCCAGCCTGGATTATAGGAAAACAAAATAAAACAAAACAAACAAACAAAAAAAGCCACACAAAAGTGTGTCATGTTCAGTTGTGTTGATTCTTTTAAGATTTATAAAAAAGGATTTTGTGTCTTTATTGGTTTAAAAATTTTAAACAAACGAACAAACACTAAAATACACTCACAAGCCATGGCGTCTTTTGTGTTGGTCAGCTATTCCTGAGCATAGTCCTGCCCTGGTTGATGTACCTAATATTCGTTAGAGAAAACGGATTTCCTCCTCCCTTCCAGCAGATATGAGTTGTAAATAGCTTCTTGGTTAGGGTAGGACTTTGTGTCCTCTTTCGTGTTTCTGAGCTTCAGTTTCTGTCTGTGCAGGTCTGGTGCACACTGCCATAGTCTCTGTGAGTTCACGCATGCACCAGCTATTTCCCTGGACTCATCTACCACCTTTGGATCTTACACTTTTATACAGGTCATCCCTGAGCCTTGGGCTGAGGTGTGTGATAGACAGCTCATTTAGGACTGAGTGCTCTAGAGTCTTTTACTTTCTTCACATTGCTCAGTTGTGGGGGCTGTTAATCCACAGCAAGAGGCTGCTTCTCTGATGAGGGTCAGGGATGCATTGGTGTATGTTTATGGCAATATGTCCTTAGTAATTTTGTATTTTCTTGCTGTGTTCATTTAGCAGAATGTTAGTAGGTTTTCTTTCCTACCAGTAGATGGAGCTCTTTCTGCACAGGTAGGAAGCTGTCAAGTTGAAGGCCTGGAAACCAAAGTCAAAATAAGTATACTTGGAATAAATGGGATTGAAGGGTTAGACACTGGGAAAGGCAACTCCACCTTCCAGTAAAAGTACATGTAACTTAGTTTATGAATATAAATTGAAATGCTGCTAACATTAAGTATAGGATCAGATTCTAATAACTTTTTGTTTTGTTTTTTTGACATAGGCTTTTTCTTTATCCCTGACTGATCTGAAACGCTCTTTGTAGGCCAGGCTAATCATGGACTCACAGAGATTAAAGGAATACAGCACCACACCTGGCTTTCTGTTGACTTTCCTAGAAACTTTGTAAAGAAAAAACAAAAACAAAAACATGGGTTGGTTAAATCTTTTACATCTTTTTACTGCCTGTGTGCGTGTATGCTTGCTTGCATGGTGGGTCCTAGAGATTGAACTCAGGTTCTCAGGCTTGATGGCAAGTGGTTTTATCTTCTGAGCTGTCATTGGTCCAGTTGTTAAAGTTCTGATACCACTCTGCAAATTTTGCTCTATTGCAAAATTAAGAAAGATCTAGCTGATAGTTCACTGAACACAAATTTCTAGAGTATCACCTAAAATTTACATATATAATCTGCCAGTAATAGGAAGATAATATATATTTCAGAAGGGTGTGTGTGTGTGTGTGTGTGTGTGTGTTTTAAGCTGAATGAGTAAAATTGTTTAAAAAGGGTATGTGACAAACATACTTAAAAAATCTGAGCCCTAGGGTGAAGAGCACGTGCTTCCTGGGTTCAGTTCCTAGCACCCACATGGCAGAACCATCTTTAACTCCAGTTCTAGGGAATATAACACCCTCTTCTGACCTCAAGAGTACCGGACATGCAAGTGGTACCAGACATACATGCGTACATGCTCATACACATAAAAATAAATCTTAAGAAAAATCTGAGCCAGTACATTGGCATACACTTGTAATCCCAGCTACTTGGGAGGTTGAGGCCGTAGGATCTTCTATTCAGAACCAGCCTAGGCAACACAGTGAGACTTAAAAGACAGGGACAGGGAAGGGGAAAGGGACTGGGGAAAAGTACAAGCAGCACAGACTTGATGTTCCTTGGACCCTGTAAAAAGTCAACACATCTGCATTCCCAGCACTCCTATAGGAAATAGGAGGTAGAGACAGGAGAATCTTTTGGAAACTTGTGGACCAGCTAGTCTCACAGACAAAGCAACAAACAAAACCAACCAACCAATTAAAAACAACAGTGCTGGGTGGTGATAGCGCCTGCCTTTATTTAGTGCCAGCACTCAGGAGTCAAAGGCAGGCAGATCTTTGAGTTTGAGGCCAGCCTGGTCTACAGAGTGAGTTCCAGGACAGCCAGGACTGCACAGAGAAACCCTGTCTGGAAAACAAAAGAAAACAAAACACAAAAAAACCCCAACAACAACAACAAACCAAGAGATCTTACTTCAAAAATGAGGTAGAAAGGGGAAGACTAACTCCTGAAGGCTACCATCTGATCTCTGAACACACACAGAGACATGCTTCTGTCACTGTTCACACATATCATACATACACATTCTGTACACACACTATTGCACATACAAAGAAAAAGAAGCATTTTTAAAAGTCAGTCATTCTTAGGGGTAATGTAATGATATATTAGTTCCAAAGAGAGTACATTTAATAACTTTTGCTTTGCTTGGTAATTGATGCCCCTGTAATAAATGGCAGGCTTGTTTTGATTAAGAAAGTCTGGCGATTACATTAAGGGTATAATAGATAACCATGTTTAGAAGGGTTATAACACCAGGCTCTGGATTAACTAGCTGTTCAGTGGCAGGATGAGAATATTTATTCCCTTTTCTCCTTAGGAGAACCATGGTGCGGAGAAACAGTCTGTAGAGGCTGGAGGCCAACTGTGCTGATATACCAGAATGTATCTTGCTTTTTCTTTTCCTTCTTTTTTTCTCCCTCCCTTCCTTGCTTTTTTCTAATAGGGTTTGTTTTGAAAGACTCTGCAGCTTTTTTTTTTTTTAATATTTATTTTTTATGTATGAGTACTCTATCTGCATGTACACCTGCATTCCAGAAGAGGGCAACAGATTCCAGTATAGATGGTTGTAAACCACCGTGTAGTTGCTGGGGACTGAACTCATGACCTTTGGAAGAGCAGAGAGTACTCTTAACCGCTGAGCCATTTCTCCAGCCCCCAACTTCTTTTTTTTTAAATTAAGCTTGTAATTAAAAGATAAAATGAGATTACTGAGGGCAGCACAGATCAGTGTATCTGCTAGTTCAGCTTGAAATAATGAAAATTGTCCTGATTTTATAAGAAATCCTAGTTTCATTACCAGTACCTGCTTTTTTGGACAAGTCATTTAAAATGGACTCAGTTGTCTTCTAAAAAATAAGTTTTTGTTTGCTTTACTGTTTTTTCTTTTTGTAAATTAATTTTTTAATTAGCATATAAAGTAAGTTTCATTATAGCATTTTCACAAATGAGTCATTATTCGTTGTTCTAATTTATCTTCTTTGCCAATACATAGGTTTTTTTTTTTTATTAAAAAAAATCATTTAATATTATTTGCTGTGTGTGTCTGTGTGTGGCTATGTGTGGTCAGGCAGATACCAGCTGAGGTCAGAGGCACTGCATCTCTCTAAAACTACAGGTTGTTACGAGCTACCTGACATGGGTACTGGGTATTGAACTCAGGTCCTCTGCAAGAGCAATATATAACCTGTCCCTGACAGATTCTTCAAATCTCTTAACAATGTATAACAACTAATTTCTATCTGGAAAAATCACCCTTTTGCTAGCCAAACAAATTCTCCCAGTTATTTGGAAACAAAAAACAAAACAAAAACCCTGAGTGATTTATATGATATGAAGAAAAACAAAGTCTTTGAAAAAGTATTTTTGCTGTGTAAAAGGTTTTTAGTATTTCTTTATAAAAAGTAAACTCCTGCCAGTGATTTTATTATCTCATGACTTTTGTGGATCAGGAACTTGGGAAGAGGCTCCATGGGCACTTTTGGTTCAGTGTCTGTCATATGTTTATTCAGATGGCAACTGGAGCTGGAATTGCTGAGGGCTGGCCAGACATTTCTTTTTCTGCAGGGCATGTCCAAGCTTCCATATGGTCTCTCTTCACAGACAGGTCAGACTGCCAGGCAGCTTCAGGGCAGTTCCATTGCCAACAAGAGGGGGCTTGGCGGCACTAGCAAGGAACTGTCCAGGTAACAGAGTGAAAGTTCTGTTTTCTCTTCTGACCCAGCTTGGAAAAGGCCTTGTTATATACAGCATTTTAACAATTGTATGTGGCCGTGGTGTCAGCAGCTGCTACTTTTTGGGTTTTTAGGTGATAATATATTTATTTTATGTGTATGAGTTGCTAGCATACATGTATATGCACCACTTGTATACCCTGGAGGTACAGATAGGTGTAAACCACTATGTATTTGCTGGGATTGAACTTGTATGTTCTGCAACAAGTGTGCTTAACCGCTGAGTCATCGCTTTAATCGCTTTAATACCTGTGTATGTTTTTGTATAGTAACCTAACATACCATTTTCTAGCCTTTTTTTTTTCTTTTCATTTTTTTTGGGGGGGACAATTTTCTCTGTGTAGCCTTTGTTATACTGGAACTTGCTCTTTTTTTAATATTTATTTATTTATTATACATATATATATATATGTGCTCTATCTGTAGGTCACTTGCATGCCAGAAGAGGGCATCAG
>JAQQSO010004862.1:0-12452 GCA_028658305.1 Pachyuromys duprasi | reverse complement strand
CCCCACCCTTTTGTACTTTCTTTCCAACTTCTACTGACATCAAATGTTCTCTTCAGTCCAGGCTCCACCATTTAGTGACCTCCACTCTGAGAAAGCTAGGGTGGGGGGACATTAAACCACTTCAAATGGAGAGATGGCAGGAAAGCACTGGTTAGGGTAACAGTGTAGCCGTGTCTGAGCTGTGGGGCCTGGGTATGTTCTTTTCTTCTCATTATGTAGGACCTATTTCATTGTAGCTTATTGTGACGATCATGCAAGAAATATGGAAAGGAGAGAAAATGTACCTCTTTTACTGGAATAATATTTATGATTGCAAGTGAAATAAGGCATCTTTATCAATATAAAGACAACATTGGTTTATACAGCCTCTGTAGTGAATACTGACACCTTCACTCACTATCAATAATAAATCTATTTTCTGACAAAGAAAAAAAAAAGAAAGGAAGAGAGTCAAAAGGAAACAAAGGTTAAAAAAAAGGAAAAATGAAAAAATAAAGACAGAAGGAAGGAAATAAAAGGGAAACACCAAAGAAAAGGTTGAAGAAAGTATATGAAGAAAAGAAAGACAGAAAAAAGGAAAGGCGGAAAGTACAAAAGAGAAAAGGAAACAAAACAGAAAAAAATAATTACAGGAACCCAGGTATTGTGAGGTACTGCCCTCTGGACCCCATATCAGGCATAGACCAAACCCCAACCCCAATTTCAACACAAAGAGATCCTTTGTTAGGCAGGGCAAAGAGACAAGGTGGTTGAATCTGAACAGGGCAGAAACAGCAGCAAATAGCTTTGCAGATGGAATTTTAGAGGGAAAAAGGAGAGGTCTGTGTTAGAATGAGCTGGGATGGGTTGGTAAGTTCTGATTGGGTATGTTAGTTAGGGTAGCCAAATGGGGACTTTTGCTGGACCTTGATGTTTTGATAGTTGGACCTTGGTGATCAGCCTCAGGGGACAGACCTTGGTGGCTAGTTTTATGAATGTAACCTAATGGTTTAGCAAAGCGGGGGAGGGGGGAAGTAATGACTGGTGCCCGTTTGCCATGCTTGGGCCAATCAGAATTAGATAAAGAAAAAAGGTAGAAAGGAAATAAAGACAGGAAATCCAGGAAGAAAGAGACAAAAAGGAATGAAAGAAACAAGAAAACAGAAGGAAAAGAAGAAAGACAAAAAGAAAGAAGACATGAAGAAAAATAGAGCAAAAAAGAGAAGTGAAATAAAGAATAGACAAAGGATAGAAAAAAGAAAGACAGAAAGTAGAACGTAAAGAAATAAACAAAACAAAGACAACCAAGGGAAAGCAGAATGGAAGTAAAAATAAAGGATGAAAGAAAGAACAAATGGATAAAATGATAGAACAAGACAAAATAAAAAAAGGAAGAAAGGACAAATGGAAAATATAAATAAAAGAAACAAAGACAGGATGATGGAAAGAAAAGAAGGAAGAAATGAAGAAAAGAACTCTGAAAGAAAAATCAGGAAGAAAGAAAAGAATGAAATATGTGTTAAAAGCAGGTGAAAAGAATATGGGAGTGTCTGAAGGGAGAAAGTGGAGGGGGGGAAATTACAATCTCAAAAACACATTAAAGAAAAAATGCTGAAAAGAAAGATAAAATAAGAAGGAAAGGCGGCCCTAATAAAGGAAGGCCCACTTGGCTTACTGATACAGTCATATTCATAGTGATTCGTTGTAGATGTTTCAGTACAGATTGATTGGCAGAGCTGCACACAAGCTTGTAACAGACCTCCGTGCATACAGATTCACTGGTACGTCGCTGCACGTGAGTGCACTATCAGCGTCCACGTGGGTGGACGGACACAGCAGCGCACAGATGGACTGACCCAGCGGCACACACCCAGTGGGCGTGCGAATCCTAATACGGCACGCAGTCCTCAATGTTTTACGAGTCCAACGACACACGTGCACCCACTGATGCATGAACGTGCGGCCACCACACTATCACAGTGGCTCACCTGGACGTGCTGATGTAGTAGAGCAGAGCACGGCTAGAGCTTCAGCACACGCAGATGCACGGGCACACGGTGCACACGGGGTTTCTCCTCCAGCAAGGTGGGTGGCATCTGGGGTTAGTGCCGGGGTTCAGCTCAGGCTTGAGTTTAGAGAAGATGTAAATTCTTGGTGTGTGAGGTTATAATTAAAGCTGGTGGCTGGTGTTGGTTTTATGTTTAGAGCTCTGGTTACGTCTACGTTTAAGGCTAGCGTTAGGGATGTGTTTAGTGAAAGATTTTGGGTTTTAATTAAGAATAAAGCTTATGTATGTTATTAGGTTATAAGTAGGATTCGAGGAGCAATGGTCGTTACGGTATTATGCTCAGGGTTGCAGCTATGTTTACAGTGAAGTTTAAGCTAGGCATAGGGTTAGTTTTAGAGAAAGGGTTAAGGATATAGTTAAGGTTGCACCCAAGGTTAGGGTCAGAGTTGGTGCTAGATCAGGGTTGAGGTTGGGGTTATGGTCGATAGAGTTACGGTTAGACTTTAGGTTTGGAATAGGTTTAGCATAGTCTTGGGATTGTGTCACGACATAGTTGAGTGCCAGGGTTAGGACTCTGTTTATGATAAGGTTAGACTTGAGGTTAGAACTGGAATCCAGATAGGGTGATGAGTTAGGGTCAGGTTTTGAGCAAGTGTAGGTTAAGATTAAGGTTAGGGCTGGAGAAGCTTGCTCCAGATATGTTCCACAAACTCTCCTTGTTCACAAGACACTTTTGAGAGTAAGTTGTTTCTTTTTACACCAATTTCCCACTGTGCACCGCCATTTGAACACACACAAGCCTAGCTCCAGACCTGGCCCAGGAGCTCTCTTTACCCTGGAACTATGTTAGCATGGTAGGTCACTTCTTTGCTCTCCTGCTCTCATCCCTGCCTAACTCTGACCTTAATTCCCATGCTCCAATATCTAAACTTAATCAAGACCCTCCCTGTAGCACTAAAACAAATCCTAACCCACCCTTACCCCTAAATCTATAAACCTACCTTATACCTATCACTAATGTTATCCATAATGAGAGAGGACACTGGCCATAACCCTAAACCTAAGCGTGCTCTAAACATAGCCTTAACCCTAGCTCTAATCATATCAGTTGCTTGCTAGGAAAGCTAGCAGAGATCTCCTTAGGCTCTCTTTCACAAGTTGAAAGCTTAGCTCCAAAGGGTCTTGCCCTAAGGGCACCCTTTACTTTATTGTAATATGTCCTAGTTAGGATTTGTATTGGTATGGTGAAAATGAAACATCATGACCAAATCAACTTGGAGAGGAAAAGGTTTATTTGGCTTACAGTTCCACATTATAGTCCATCTTTGAAGGCAGTCAGAACAGGAACTCAAGCAGGGCAGGAATCTGGAGTCAGGAACTGATGCAGAGGCCATGGAAGGGTGCTGCTTACTGGCTAGCTTCCCGTTGTTTGCTCACTCTTTCTGACAGAATCCAGGACCACCCTTAGTGGGCTACCCCTTGCCCTGCCTCCCCTCCATCAATCACTAAGAGAATGCCCTCTAGCATTTTCTCCCCTCCCCCCTTAGCTATCTCTAGTCTGTATCAAGCTGACATAAAGCTAGGCAGAACATTCTATAAAGAAGGTCTCTCTTTGGTGGAGCTACTTAGCAGTTACAATTACAGCCTCTCTTCCAGCACCTGCCTTGGCTGTGACATTGTTTCCTGGTGCTCTTTTTCTCTCCAAAACTGCAGGTTTTGTGTTTCTTTCCTATTGCACTTTTTCACTGTATTCCTGCACGTAAGCATTATCAATAACAACCACACCACAGATTCAACAGTACGCAGTCTTGAAATCGCCGAAGAAATTAAACCATTACTCCAAAAAAAAATGTGTATGAGTGTTTTGCCTGCATTCATGTGTATTACATGCATGACTGGTATCTATGGAGGCCAGAAGAAGATCCTCCAGAGCTGGAGTTGCAGGTGGTTGTAAGCACTCGTATGAGTGCTGGGAATCAAACGTGGGTTCTCTGGAAGAGCAGCCGAGGTCGTTACTGAGTTCTCTCTCTGTCCGGCCCCAGTCTAATATTTTTTAAGTTAGCTTCAGGCAATGTGCTCAAGACATGGGCCGAAGGCAGCGGTATTCTTTGTCAAATTATCCCAGGAGTGGTCTGTAGTCTAGTTGCTAGCCTCATTCTCATCTGAACCCTCTTAAGCCGAGTCTTCTTTGACTACATTGCTTCCAGCCCTACTGTCGTCTAGGATCCACTAGAATGCCCCTATAAGCTCTCCTTATAGTGTTCATTCGTTTGTCTTCCACATTCCTCCAAAGTGCATGGCCAGGTCCTTCACAGCAATACCCACTCTCTGGGAACAACTTCTGTATGTCACTTGTCCTGGTTTACTTTCTATTGCTATGATAAAACACCATGACCAAAAGCAACTTGGGGAGGAAAGGGTTTATTTGGATCACAATTCCATGTGAAGGCTCATCTTTGAGAAATGCCAGGACAGGTTGTCAAGGCAGGAACCCGGAGGCAAGCACTGAAGCAGGGGACATGGAGGAAAGCCGCTTGCTGGCTTGCTACCATGGCTTGATCGGCTTGCATTTGTTATACAGCCCAAGGCAACCTGCCCAACAGTGGTGCCAAGATGGTAAGCTGGGCCCACCCACATCAAACATTAATCAAAAATGTAAAAAAACGGAACAAAGAAAACATGGCCCCACAGACTTGTCCACAGGCCAATTTGATGGGAGCATTTTCTCAGTTGAGGTTATCTCTTTCCAAATGACCCAGCCTGTGTCAGGTTGACGAAAAACTAACCAGCACACTAATTTTCTGATGTTTTGGTTAAATACCATGACCAAAGCAACTGAGTTTATTTTGGCTTATGGTTGCAGATAGTCCATCATGGCAGTGAGGCATGGTCACAAGCTACAAGCATAGCATCAGAAAAAGGAAGATATGAGTGTTCATATCTTGAGATGCAAGAAGGAAGCAGAGAACGCAAACTGAAAACCTTATGGGACTTAAACTCTCAGAGACTGTCTCTAGTGGGATGCTTACTTCAGGAAGGCCATGCCTCCAAACCTGCCCAGACAGTGATGAACCTCCCCCAACTCCATTCAAACCGCAAGCAGGCTTTAGTGGAAGAGGAGGTGGATACATACAGGGAGAGTGTGGTGAAAATAATTAAAATTCTCAAATAATAAAAAATAGAAATCAGAAAATAGATAAATGCACTCACAACAATTAAAGCTCATTTCTCTCTGCTTTATGCACCTTGTTAGGTTTAATTAGGTCACTTAGTTTTATCTGTGAGGGTTTTTTGTTTGCTTGGTTTGGTTTTGGTTTTTCAAGACAGGGTTTCTCTCTGTAGTCTTGGCTTTCCTGGACTCGCTTTGTAGACCAGGCTGGCCTTGAAATCAGAGATCCTCCTGCCTCTGCCTCTCAAGTGCTGAGATTAAAGGCCTGTGCCACCACTGCTCAGCTAAAAATATTCATGTTTGCCCATTTTCCTTTTCTTTCTTTCTTTCTTTTTTCTTTTCTTATTTTTTGCTTTACAGGGTTTATTTATGTAGCCCTAGATGATCTGAAACTAGTTCTGTAGACCAGGCTGTCCCTAAAATGTGATGGTTTTGATAGAAAAGAATATTTTATAATGACATTTAAGCCACACTGGTTCTGCTGATATTTTTAGAGGAATGTTTGATACCATTTCCAGAGTATTCATGCAATAAAGTAATTTCTTAAAATATGTAAAAGCACAAAGAAAAATACATTTTTGAATGAGAAAAAGTAGAACAATTTTCTTAGAAGGGAAACAAAAGTACAAACCAAAAAGTATAAAAGCAAAACAAAAGGTATAGTAGTCTTGACAGAGGTAGACGAGTAGATTAAGGGAATAAAGAATTTCTCAACACAGCTCCAGATTATAGAAGTTTAGCACGTAGTAAAGAGGAAAGCAAATATCAGTGTATACTGGATAACTTAACCTTGTAGGAATAAAAGGTCTCTACCACCTATTACACATGCACACCACATAATCAAGAAGAAAAATGTGTGTGTTTATGTGTGCTGTGTGTAACAAACTGAGAACATAATGTTCAAAAATTGAAAATTTATTTTTGAGGTAACAAAACATATAAATGTTACCAACACTATAGCTTTGTGTCCTGCTTGAGGAACAAGAAAGATTCTCTCATGTACTCAAAGAGATTAAGAAAAGAACGTCAGAAAATTGTAAGAGCAAAAGCATTGAATAAAGGTTCAGTGTCCTTCATGAGATGGATTAATAAAATACGGCATATCATTACAAAGAAGACCACAGAGCAATGTAAAATGGATAAAATGGTTATGTTTCAACATTAATAAATTCACAGGATGTATTAAGTATAAAAATGAAATAATGTTTCAAAATGTTGTCTACAATATAATAGATTTTATAAAGAATAAAAATGGAAAATGCTACATGCTGTTTAAAGACAATGCTTATGTCATAACTGTCTAAAACCACGACTAACATACAAAGCCAGCAAATTCAGGGCAATTTAAAAAAGAAATGTGTAGAAGATATGGGCAAAATGTTAATATTTTACAAAATGTTATAGTGATCCCAGGGATATTTTATATTTTTTAACCATTTTAAGATAGAAAAAATGCTTTTCAACAGTCCACTAATTTAAGTTTTGTGTCTGCTAAATTTAAATCATACCTGCAGAAATTCTAGTTGGTAGTGAAAACTGGAAAATTAAGGACTGGTCACAATCAGAGACAGAGTGAACATCTGTTTTCCTCATCATTCAGTTGCCTTTGGGTGTAAGAAGAGCTCACTTGAAGTTCCCTATCTTGAGCCTGAAACATCCCTAAATAATCCAAGTCCATCTCTCACTGTGTACGGAGGGAGTGTGTCTGTGGTGAAGGTGGAAGAGTCTTGGGTTCCCAACAGGTCCTTGCATCTTCTCTCCACTTGAGCTCCTTAGAGAAGGTAACAGGCAATGTATTACAGGCCATGCAGAAGTAGGAAAAGTCATTTGCTCATTTGTTTCTTCATTCATGTATTAATTCCATGAGTACTTGTTGAATACACTCTAAGTAGCCAGTTCTTTCCTTTTTCTGAATTCACGAGGAAGCTCAGAAATTAAGCCTCTATTTACTACACCTCATACCTCTTCTTGGGTCCGGACCTCTCTTCATATGCACATTCATTTCCTCCCGCCCCCACACCAGACAGTATGTCTATTCTTTTGGATGTGTCCTTTTGGTTGACATCAGAGGACAATTTAATGATGGGTGGGCAGAGTATTTGGAGTTTTAGGTCTTGACTATTATTCCATCTTCACACTATCGACTCTTATGCCTGGAATCACGAGGACCATAACTAGAAAATTTTCCAACTCCAAGACACCACACAATGGTTGGGATTGGAGTTCTTACAGGTTGGAGAAAATGAGAGTATTCATAATCTCCTCATGAGGCTAGGTGACATTTGTGAGAATCTTTGAAGGCGTAGCCTGTGAGTTCTGTGTGTTTACTCTGAAGTCCTCTTGTTATTCATGACCACGGCTGTAAGCTCACTCTCTAAGTGATAAGACCCATTTTCAAACTCACCTTTCACAGGCTCCATCGCCTGTACATGTAGATGGTTAGTGAAATCACCACCAGAAGTACTTTGAAGCATAGAAGGAAAGCCAGAAAAATATGGATAGATTTCTCTGAACCTAAAAAAAATTTAAAAAAGAGCAAAGGGGGCCAACAAACAGGGTCAGGTGAGTTGAAATGACCAGTCTGACGAGGGTAGCCAGGGAGTTCCAAGTATTTCCCAGTTCTGATCCCATCCTTGGGCTCATTGCTCTACAGTTAGCTCTCAGAAATAAGAGACTTATGAAGCTTTTCTTGAATTTTTTGCAACAAACACTGTCTAAAGATATGATATTCATCAGTCAATGTGCCAACATGAATATAATTATTGCTTTGACTCCAAGGTTTAGTTGTCACTTAAAGTAACCTTTGTTGTAATCTTAGAACATTGATATTATCAGTAACATCTTATAGATGAAGAAATGGAATCCCTGAGAGATAGTTGACTATGTTGACTAAATTTATGCAAGTGTAATTATTGGAAATTAATGTGAAAACAATTTTACATAAATACAAATAATAGCAACAGCTGACATTTAGTGTAGGCAACAGATCAATTAACATTTAACTTTCAAAAGGATTCTATAAACTACAACCCTGACTTAAACCCTATTATAGGTAAGCAGACTGGTGAAAAAAGGTTATATGTTTATTTAAAAATGAAGTTGAAATAATTATAACTAGAATGGGCATAAGGCAGTTCCCAGATGTCGCTGCTCAAGTAAGTCTTATGGAATGCCGGACAGGCAAGCTTACCCTCATACGCCTGAGACTGCTTTAAAACATAGTCTTGGAGACAAACATCTCATGGTCACTAGTGGATCAGCACTAAACTTTCTCTAGGGCATTGTCAAAGACAGTTGGTAGACCATTCTTCTAATAGCAATGGAAGAACCATTCTGGATGGTCACTCTGGAGATCATTCTGCCTATTCAAGAAACTCCTAATTTGGACAAGACTTCAATGATTATGAAACTCTTTATCTCCCTGAGGTCTTCTGTAATGCAGTGAGGTAACCAAGGTGACTCCCACAGGCCCCTGAGAGAAGAAGTAAACTTACTTAGGCTCCCGATGGCTTTGGACGTGGTGTAGGGTACTGTGGACAGCATAACGCTGGCGTGGATGGGAGGCTGCGCCTCGTGTTCCACCTTGCAAGTGAGTACTTGATCAGACCTCTGCACCGATGTGTTTACAAGCTTGACGGCTTCCAGAGTGTAGGACCCATCCCCATTCCTCCTAGGTGTAAGTGGCTCCACTCCCTTGAGCACGTGACAGTCCTCCAGCCAGGTGAGAAACACATCCTGTGGATAGAATCTCTGCACGTGGCAGGTAACAGCCACCAAACCAGAGGGAGTCGAAGACTGGGACACTCTCACTGTAGGAGGAACTGACAAAAATCCAGATAAATCAAATGGCTACTGGAGGAAACGTACTGGAAATCTTCTTTGAGGCTGTGGTCAACTGCTAGGGCCCAACCCACCACCTGCCACAAATAAGGACTTAGGTATTGGTTGATAGGTGCACGAACAGAGAAGCGTATTGTGGGATGAAAGTGAGAATACAAGTTTGGATCGATGACAGGGTAGATGGGTTAAGGGGCATCCCTGATGTTTCTTCTTTTCATTTTGAGCTACAGAAAATGAGGTATCAAAATCCACTTAGCAAATTACAAATCAGTTGGCTTACTCTGTGATTAGGTGATTTCAAGAATTGAAGATTCACAGATGTTAGGTGTTAGAGACCAAGATTATGAGATTTTTTTACATAGGAAAAAATATATGTCTTTAGTTTTGAGAAGTTAAATAATTGGTCCAAGGTCTCAAGTAGCAAATTTAGGATTACAGCAGAGACAGAATGTTTACCACTATATAATCGTCATAAGCATACTGTTAGT
The DNA here is from genome assembly GCA_028658305.1 of Pachyuromys duprasi. Classification (NCBI taxonomy): domain Eukaryota; kingdom Metazoa; phylum Chordata; class Mammalia; order Rodentia; family Muridae; genus Pachyuromys; species Pachyuromys duprasi. The sequence goes on along the minus strand of JAQQSO010004862.1, from coordinate 2,968 downwards.
CCTCTGAGATTAGGGTCTGATGGCTTCTAAAAGGGGTTCAACTGTAGCTTTTTGTATACAAAACACTGTGTTCACAGTGGCATGCCCTGAGGGAGCGGTTGGGAATCCCACTAGGATCCTTTACTGTAGTCTTCATGTGAAGCAACAGGGTGGTAGAAACTTCACAGCACTTAGCTGAAGGCTGTGATCCAGGTTCAGGGCCTACCCTGCCATCAAAGCCAACCAGACCTGTGTAGCTATTTTTGCTGTCTGTGAGACTTTGAAATTACGGCATTTTCTAGGGTCAAATCAGCTCTCCAATGTCTCAGTTGACAGATTGCAGCTCTAGAGTAGATAATGTTAAGTCCTTATGTAATACAACTTGAGGGAAGTAAGGTTTTGACCCATGAAGTCCTGCTTTCAGACATAACAAAGACAGTTCTATAGCAGAAAACCTAGCTAGAGATGCGTGTTCTCAGCAAGGAAAGGTTTGAAACAGCAGCTAATTTGATAAAGTAACTGGCTCATTTGTAATTATGTTCTATGACTTTTCTCCCTCACACAGTTGTCCTAACTCCAGGGAATGTGTGAGGAATACTTGGGTACAGAAGCCTCCCCGAGGCTCCTGATATTTGACATTCATGCATACTGAGGCGGATAAACACAAGCAACTTGAATACATAAATGCAGAGTTGATCAAAGACCACTCAGTTATCAGCTTTACAATAGTGGGTGCCTTCAACTCTGCATCTATTGCGTTTAAGAATGAGACAAATAGTTCAAGATATCAGTACAAATTAAGTAAGGCAGACCTCCCCCAATAGTGTGCTTAGTATTTTTCATGTAGAATGATATCTTTGCTTCCAGAATGGCAGCACATTTCTTCTATTGTGCAGATACAAAAAATAAAGAGGAAAATATTTTGTACATTTCAAAAGCCTTATATGCTTTAGGTAGGTAATTTTATTACTGGTCATTTTTGGACCTTTAAATTTATTCCTAGATATGAGACATCATGATTTCCCTGATTTTACAGATCTGCCAAGCATTGGTGCACCCTGTGAAATTCAACAACAAACAAGGAGAAATTAGACTCGAATCCAGATAGAAGTAATGATCTAAGCGCAACATAGTCCCTAAAATTTAGAAGCTCACAAAGCCCATCAAATAGTCTTTCTATAGACTAGCAATACTAAAAGTAAATCCCAAAGGGTATATATCTTGTTTTCCAGATGCAGGAAATGAGTTCTGAGTGTTAATATAGATAGTTATAACAACAAATGACACTTCTGCATAGTCGGTCTGAGCAGAGCTGAGTACTTTACAGATTCTGTTTCTAGTGTCACTGCAAAGGAAGGCCGTTCCTCAGTGAGTAAACCGACACCAAGAGAAGCCCACAGCCTGTCTCTGTGTTACCTCGGCCGGAAAGAGAAAAGCCTTACCACAGAGGTACTGGTCCAAGTAGATGACCTTCTGGAAAGCCACTTTCAAATTCTGCTCAACCCGGCAGAGGACTGAAGAAAATATGTCACCACTCTCCAGTGGGACAGAAACGATGCTAGACACATTGTAGGTGTCCCCGCTGGAGAAGACACTGGTCTGGGTCTGGAGGAAGCTGAGGTTGTTTTTCAGCCAGGTCACAGTGACCTGACGCGTCGATACCGCAGAGGACATGTATTTCAATTGGATGTTTGTTCCAGGTGTAAACCGGTGCAAGGGGCCCTCAAGGTGATGGGAGCTGTCTTTCCTTCCTGCAAGGAGAGAGGCCCCACCGCACATAAATTTCCAGTGTCAACAACTACCTGGAATCCCCCTTACAAAGTCCCATCACTTCCTCTTTCATGGAGATTGAAATATTTCTTTCTGATTGATTCCGAAGCTGCTAGCAGATGGCCAACAAGAGACCAACACCGAATAGAAAATGCCCACAGCAAACAATGCCATGCTAACAAGCTCTCCTAGAATTCATCAAACTCCCCAACAACTCTACACGTAGCTTTTACAGCCCTCATTTCACAGAACAGAAAAAGGAGGCAACAATGGGTGGGAAAACACGTACAGTCCATAATTAGTGACAGAGACAGGAATTCAAAACCAGATCGTCTAGTTTCAGGGTCTGGGCCTCTGACCTTATAACCAGCCTTTCCTTCAGTCACTGGGAGAGAATGTAATGCCCACAGGCATGTCACACAGAAAGTTTGGCATCTTACCTGTATATCACACACACACACACACACACACACACACACACACACATGCCCTAACAATTTAACTTTTAATGCCTCTGACTCCTAATTAGCAATGTGGGGTGAATCTTATATCTCAGTGTTAACAAGTAAGGAAGCTGGTGTTAAATGTGGGGGACGTGGTGATCCCATCACAAGACATTAAAACCGCAAAGGATCGCCTGAGGGGTTGTTATTACATTTAAAAAAAAGGTAAACACTGGTAGCAAGTGACATTCCTTCACTCTCAGTCGAGTGGGCCACCCGCTGGATTTCCCTTCCTCGGAGCCCATCTGCACACTTCCAGCTCCAGACGTCCAGCTTTCACAGTGGATGGTCCTAGTAAGTCTACCCAAAACCGAGACTAACCATCCCATCTCTGGACACAAATCTAGCTCTGGTCACACAGTTCTTTCACCAACCCAGCATGAAGCAGGCAAGAATCATGCTTCAGACATGCTTCAAACATGGCAAGACATCCACATGTCTAAGTCTCATTGCAAAAACACAAGTATGAATGAATGACCAAGACACTATGCCCCACCCCCAACAGTCATTACTCCTATAGAAACATTTTTCAGAGTTACCCAGATAAACCAGAGGATAAAAAGAGTAAAAGAAAAATTGTCTAAGAAAGCGCCAAATTGATTTCCAGAGTGGTTGTACAAGTTTGCATTCCCACCAGCAATGAAGGAGGGTTCCTCTTTCTCCACAACCTCTCCAGCATGTGTTGTCACTAGAGTTTTTGATCTTAGCTATTCTGG
>JAQQSO010004861.1:0-12454 GCA_028658305.1 Pachyuromys duprasi | reverse complement strand
GGGAACAGGAACTATTTTGGACATGAACTCAATGGCTGGCTCTTTGACCTCCCCACCCCAGAAGGGAGGAGCAGCCTTACTAGGCCACAAAAGAGGACATTGCAGCCATTCCTGAAGAGACCTGATAAGCTAGAGTTAGATGGAAAGGGAGGAGGTCCTCCCTTATCAGTGGACATGGAAAGCGGTAGGGAGGAGATAAGGGAGGGAAAGGTGGGATAAGGAGGGCATGTGGGAGGGGGCTACGGCTGGGATACAAAGTACATAACCAGTGATTAATATAAAATAAAAATGTTAAAATTAAAAAAAAGAAAATTGGTTATAGTGCTACCTCAAGATCCAGCTACATCATTCCTAGGTATATATCTGAAATATGCTCAGCCATATAACAAGGACATTTGCTCAACTACATTCATAGCAGCTTTATTCATAATAGCCAGAATCTGGAAACAACCTAGATGTACATCAACCGAGGAATGGATACAGAAATTGTGGTACATTTAAACAATGGAATACTTCTCAGCAATTAAAAACAAGGAAATCATGAAATTTGTAGGCAAATGGATGGAACTAGAAAAGAACATTCTGAGTGAGGTATCTGAGAAGCAGAAAGACACACCTGATATATGCTCACTTATAAGTGGAATTAGCCATATAATGTGGGATAAACATACTAAAATCTATAGTCTTAAAGGAGCTAAAGAACAAGCAGGACCCTAAGGAAGACACTTAATCTTCATTCAAAACATTAACCAGGATAGACATCAGAAGTGCGAGAAGACAGGGAACAGGACAGGAGCCTACTACTGAGGACCTCTGAAATACTCTTCAGCAGGGTATCAAAGCAGATGCTGAGACTCTTAGCCAAACTTCAGGCAGAGTGCATAGAATCCTATGGAAGACAGGGGAGATAAAAAGAGCATTGTCTTCCTGATGAGACCTGATAGACTAGGATCAGAAGGAGGGAGAGGAAGGCCTCCCCTGTCAGTGGACTGGGGCAGGGGCATGGGTGGAGAAGGGTGGGATTGGGAGGGGAGAATGAAGGGAGCTACAGGGGGGGGATACAAAGTAAATAAAAAGTAATTAATAAAAAAAGAAAAAAAAAGAAAAGAGCTGGAGGGGACCGGAGCACCACAAGGAGACCAACAGAGACTAAAAATCTGGGCCCAGTGTGTCCTGCTGAGATTTATGAATCAAGCAAGGGCCATGTATGGAGAGGACCTAGACTCCCCTGTCAGATGTAGCCCATGGGCAGCTCGGTCTCCAAGTGGTTTCCCTAGTAAATGAAGCAGGAGCTGTCTCTGACATGAACTCTGACATGGACTCAGTGGTTAACTCTTTGATCACCTTCCCCTGGGGATAGGGTGGGTGCAGCCTTTCCAAGCCACAAAGAAAGAGGAGACCTAATAGGTTAGTGTCAGATAGTAGAGGAGGAGGACTTCCTCTATCAGTGAACTGTGGTGGGGGGTATAGGGGAAGAAAAGGGAAGGAGGATGGGACCTGGAAGGGATGAGAGAGAGGGCTGCAGCCAGGATACAATGTGAATAAATTGTAATAAAAAATAAATAAAAAGTTTAAAAGTTTCATTTCACTAAGATTATGACCTAATTTTTTCTTTTGAAAGAGAAAATAATTGGCTGGAGAGATGGCTTTCTGAGTAAAAACACTTACGTCTTGACCCCAATGACCTGAGTTCAGTCTTTATAATCCCCAGTAAATAGAAAGGACTCACTCTTAAAAGTCATCTTCTTTTACATTTTTGTCATAGCACAGGCACACACACACACACACACACATGCACCCACCAATGTAAAAAAAATAAAGGAGTAATGATAATGTTTTAGTTTTTCTATTGCCATTAGTATTCTTGTCCCTTATTTAGTATCATTATGTAGTTTTCAACTAGCACTCTCTGATTCTATTGTGCTACATGCACACGCGTGCGTGCATGTGTATGCACGGGCTTTTGAAGCCATATACTTACACATACTAAGCACAAGTTCTACAACTGAGTTACACTCTCAGAAATTACTTTAAATATTAAAGCAGATGGTCTCCAGAGGGGAATCATGTCAGTTCCTTTCTATTTGGTCTGCACATGAACCTACTCAAATCAAAAGATGGATTTTTTTTTAACTTCTCTTGAACTTAATTTGTCCTACTTTTTCTTTTGATTAACAGATGTAGCAGACGTGAAGTACATCAGTTCTGGGCAGAACAGAGAGTGGCAGATTTAATGGTATTAAAAGGCAGCTGCAATGTAAGAAGTCCAAGTTGCAAGAATCCATCATAGTGTAAGGAAGCACAGGCTTGTTATGAGAAGGGAGGGAGGAAGAGGAGAAAGAAGATGAGAGGAGAGACTCAATCAGCTCAGCAAGCTGCTAGTATGCTAGTACTCCTTCTGCTGCAAGCACATGAAGGCAAAAAAATAAATAAATAAAAATCCATCTCAGACACTTTAGGCTCACAGCACACCTGCCTAGTAGGAATTAAAATATGTACAGAACTATTAGAGTAAGAGTAATCAATTTTATTTATGGCTCTTTATAGAAAGCTGAGAAAATATGTACCTACATAATATAATTCACAAAAGTGCTCCACAAGCAGCTCCTGCTTGTTATTCTCATTGCACAGATAAGAAAACTGAGGCCCTGAGAATTTCAGGGAAGAATGTAGAGGAAGAATTGGAACAAAGGCTCAGCAGCGCTAGAGCCCTTGTGCTTAATTTTTATGTGCTGTTGACACCACATTGGTGTGATCCGACAACTATGCTTCAGAATTGGCTTTTTCCCTGGAACCATACAACTTTCTATGTTGTGCAACACAAAAATTTAGCATGCTTTATGGATGTGAGTCTCTTGAAAAAGACAAAAATAAAATGTAAAGAAAATCTTTGCTCTAAGTCTAGAACCACATAGCACTGGTCTTTAAGCCGTGTTAACAAGAGTTTATCAGGGTACAGACAGTGTATGAAGCAGTATTTTTTTTCATTGGCCAATGTAACTGTTAAAGTAGAATTCTATTTTTATTCCCTAAGGGAAACACTTAGATTTTATAGCTACAGAGGCTGCTTAATGGTGTTACATATGGACCGTCAGGATCCCCATGATTTATGCACTGTAGGAAAGGCTTTTAAAATCTAAGCCAAACTCAAGTTATTCTTTCTACCAAAAGCAACAAGAGTATAAAACCAGCCTCACACTGTCACAGCCTGGCAAGGAAATGCACTGAGTGAGCAAAGACATGATTCATCTTATTTCCAGCCTTTTGAAGCTAAAAACTGCTCTTTGATTTCTGTTTGTGCCCATACTGCACATTCCTTCTAGATTTTTCTTTGGACTTTCAGTCATCTACATCATGTATATTTGACCTCCCAAGATGTCTCATAATACATGCCAATAAGATCAGTCCATCATCTTCATTCAATTATTTTTTTAATATGGCATTTTCTCTGAAGTTTATGTAGTAATGTGCTAAGTTTGGAGAATAGGGCTCCTCTCCAGACAGCTAGTGTTGAAAAACAAGTACTACTATTGATTTTGTTTTTAATACACATAATTTCCCCATTATATCTCCTGGGAAAAGATGTGAAATGAGCTGAAGTTTTCCACTTGCCAAGATTGATCAGAGAATTGATTCAGCCCTCTCTTATGTCTTAGCACTATCCAGGGAATCTCTTAAACGCTATCCTGGAATGTTCAGTATTAAGACAATGGGTTAGGTTTTTGTTTTATCACAAACATGCTATGCTTAATACATATTTATTAATATTTTCATCTCAGGGAAACCTCAGTGTGTAAAAGCAAAGAACAACTAGCTATACATAGGATGCTTTGAAGTTCTAGTTTCGTAAAAGTTGATTGCTATGGGATCTAAATGTCCCATGCATGACTAACTGAAATAACAGATTGAAAAAGCTAAGCAAAAATAAACTTTTGAAAACATGGACTCTGAAAGTAGATAATGATGTATAATGGTATTGCAATATTTGGGGATTCAGTACTTAGAAATAGTCAATGATATGAGAATATTAGTATGTACTCCATAGTCCTATAATAATCATCTGAGACTTTTTTTAAGAGAGAGTTTATAGATTTAGCTGTTTAATTTACAATCGAACAACTTCATCTTTTTTAATTACAGTTTTGCTACCTATTGAAACACTGCAGTTTTTAATTCAGTAACAAATGCCTAAATAGCTCTATAATGTGTAGGTGTGTGTATATCTGTGTGTACAAACATTTATGAGGAGAGGAAAAAGAGCAAGAGAGACAGACAGACAGAGAGGGAGGGATGCAGGCAGATAGATAGGCAGCAGACAGACAGAGAGTGAAACATAGAGAGATTAGGAAGTCCTATGAAAGACTTGAGGGAGCTGGAAGGTTCAAGGACTTTACAAGAAGACCTACAGAGTCAACTAATCTGGGTCCACGGGGCCATACAGAGACTGAAGCACCAACAAAAGAGCAAGAATGGGTTAGTATCCATTCCTCAACTTAAGGACGTCTAGATTGTTTCCAGATTCTTGCCATTACAAATAAAGCTGCTATGAACATAGTTGAGCAAGTGTCCTTATTGTATACTTCAGCATCTTTTTGATATATGCCTAAGAGTGGTATAGCTGGACCTTGAGTTAGCACTATTCCTAATTGTCTGAGAACGCACCAGATTGATTTCCAAAGTGCCTGTACAAGTTTACATTCCCACCAGCAATGGAGTAGGGTTCCTCTTTCCCCACATCCTCTCCAGCATGTGTTATCACTTGAGTTTTTGATCTTAGCCATTCTGATGGGTGTAAGGTAAAATCTCAGGGTTTTTTTGGCTTGCATTTCCCTGATGACTAAGGATGTTGAGCATTTCTTTAAGTGTTTCTCTGCCATTCAATGTTCTTCTACTTAGACTTCTCTGTTTAGCTCTGTACCCCATTTTTAAATTGAGTTACTTGATTTGTTGCTCTTTAACTTCTTAAGTTCTGTATATATTCTGGATATTAGCCCTCTGCCAGATATAGGGTTGGTGAAAATCCTTTCCCAATTTGTAAGCTGTAGTTTTGTTCTGATGACAGTGTCCTTTGCTTTACAGAAGCTTTTCAATTTCATGAGGTCCCATTTATTGATTGTTGCTCTTAGAGCCTGTGCTGTTGGTGTTCTGTTCAGGAAGTTGTCTCCTAACCAGCAGGGTATCAAAACAGATGCTGAGACTCATAGCCAAACTTTTTGCAGAGTACAGGGAATCTTATGAAAGAAGGGGGAAATAGAAAGACCCGGAGGGGACAGGAGTTCGACAAGGAGAGCAACAGAATCAAAAAATGTGGGCACAGGGGTCTTTTCTGAGACTGATACTACAATCAAGGGCCATGCATGGAGATAACTTAGAACCCCTGCACAGAGGTAGCCCATGGCAGCTCATTGTCCAAGAGGGTTCCTCAGTAATGGGAACAAGGACGGTCTCTGACATAAACTCATGGACTAGGTCTTTGAGGGGGTAGAGGTGACTGGGTCACCTGAGGGGGTAGAGGCCTTACCAGTCCACAGAGGAAGACAAAGAAGCCAGTCCTGATGAGACCTGATGGACTAGAGTCAGATGTAATAGGAGGAGGACCTACCCTATCATTGGGCTGGGGGAGGGTCATTCGAGAAGAGGGAGAGAGGGTAAGATTGGGAGGGGATGGGGAGCGTACTATACCTGCGATACAAAGAGAATAAACTGTAATTAATAAAAATAAATTTAAATTAAAAAAGAATGGGTTAGACATAGAACCCCTGCACATATGTAGTCGATACACAGCTGGGTCATCATGTGGATCCCCTGACAACTGGAGCAGGATCCCTCTCTGACACTGATGCCTCCATTTGGATCATGTTCCTCTAACAGGGCTGCTTTGTCTGGCCTCAGTTGGAGAGGATGAGCTTAGTCCTGCAGCAACTTAATGTGCCATGGTGGGTTGGTACCCAAGGAGAAGGAGAGGGGAGAATGGGGGAGGGGTGAGCAGGGGGACATATGACTGAGAGAGAAGAGGACTGAAATCATGGTGTAAAGTGAACATGCATATATACTACATGTGTCTCTGACCTCAGCATTAGAGGAAGTAGGGCAGAGACAATAGATGGCTGGAGTTCACTGGCCACCCGGCCTAAACACACAAAAACCTCTAGATTTAGTTAGAGACTCTCTATAAGATTTATAAGGCAAAGAGTAGTATAACAGGCCAACGTCCTCCTCTGTTACCTTGTGTATGCCTGCGGGAATGTTTACATGCAGGCACACACACACATACACACTCTGGAAACATATTAACCAAGATGCCATTGATACCTACCAAATTCATAAAATAAATAATTTTTTTCCTGTTTAGCAAACTAAAACCCAAATTTATTTCTACATATAACATTTGTAAGATCATTTTAAAAATGTTTTTGGAGTATTTAATTTTCCAGATAATGAAGCTATAACTTAATCAATTTGCAACACTGATTCCATTTTTAAAATATTTTAGCCCCAAAACGCAACTTGGATACTGAAAGTGATAGAATAATCATCAAATATAAAAAAAATATTGGCTAATTGGAGAAGATCACGGCAATACAGCAAGTCCCCTAAATAAATAACAGGGAAATTCATTTTTCACTTAAATCACACATTTTTTCTTTATTATATTTTTCTATTGTTTAATTCTCCCCATAGAAGAAACACATTCCTATGCACTCACAATAACCACTGGAAGTAATTGCAATACAATTATTTTAGAAATTTAATTTTAAATAAGCATAAGCAATAGCTCATCTACAGTTTACCAAATTAAACCAGATTTTTTGCTCTATGGCGTCATGCAAATCTCCTTTGTAAAGAAATGTTCACAAGTTCAAAGTCAAAGTTGTTGCTAGAATTTAAATCTGCATTTTAGTCCACAGGTTTGCTATTATTATTATACACTTCTTGGTTAAGCAAGGACCTTTGATATTCTTTATAACACATTTTTATTATCTGAGTCTTTCCTTCAAAAACTGTGAGATCTCTTTTAAGGTCTATTCACAATGCCAAACGGTAATTAAGCTTCACAAACTTACATGAACACATAAGGTTGGGAATTATTCTCCTAGGTGCTCTGAGTAGTTTCCCAGCAGGGTTTCCTCTATTATTCTGATGTTAATGAATAAGTGATTCAGCAAGATCAAGAAACCTTAAAATGTGTGTTGAAATAAGATGCTATAGAAAAATTACAGTGTGTATGTGTGTGTGTGTGTGTGTGTGTGTGTGTGTAAAGCTAACTTCTAATTTGTATAGAAATCAGTGGAGTCCCAGAGGCTATGTGAAAAATCACCATACTGCTTTCTGAGAAAGAGACTTAAGTATAGCAATTACTGCATTATTTGTGGTTGCAGTGCACTTAACCTCTCCCTGATGTATCCTTAGGCATAGACAGCCAATGGAGGAAAGCTGTCAGTGTTTTGCTTCTTTTTTTTTTTTTAATTTACCATCATATCCTTGACCACCTTATAGTATTGTTAATGCAGACATTTGGGCTTTGTTACTTTGTTTGGAGTACCCAGTGACCCAACTGGTTACACATTTTAGGCCAACAGTGCTACGATGTATTTTGTTTTAATAGTGGAGAGAGATATCTATAACACTTAATCAGAATGATGCCCAATGGAGGCAGCCAATGAGAATCTACGAGACAGAGAAAATTTTTCATACCAGCCTTCTGAATATCAGTCTTGGCACAGGTTCATAGTGTTAAAGAGACTTCTAAAAACCTCAAAGTTTTAACTCTCATTTCCTATGCCTTTGCATTAAGTGGAGCCAAGATCAATGTTTTCAAATCAAAGGATTTTGGAAGATATTAACAGAATAAGACAAACTTTTTCATTATGTAGAGACCAATTAAAATTTTTGAAATTCAAGTATTTGAATTTTATGGTGACCATCCACATTTCCTTTTATATGACTAAATAGTGATGCTTATTCATTGCTTATTTAGAATCATCGTCTTGGAGATCCAAGATGGTAGCCCCCGGAGGACATTGTGTCTAGGAGCAGGATAGCAGTGTCGGCACAGCGACCAGGAGACTGAATTCTGGGACCTAAAACACCAGCATTTGTGATTGCCAGGTGAGAGGAAATCCTAAGGTGTGGAAATCAATTGGGATGGACCTAAGGTCACCCAGTCACTCCCTGGAAAAGGTCCTGGGGACCGGCGGGCACACATCTGCTAGCCTAGATTGGAGCACACAGCCTCCGGCAGCGACCCTAAGCACCATCCCTGAGCAGGACACACAGCCTCCGGCCCAGAACAGAGGCCTCAGTTGCTGGCCCAGAGAGGAGGGCACAGCTTGGGTGCATAGCTGCCAGCCGAGATTGGGGTGCACAGCCTCAAGCCCAGCGCGATGCCCTCAGCCACCATCCCAGACCTCTGCCTCAGAGTAAGGCGCCAAGCCTCCGACCCAGAGTGGAGCCCTTTGTTGCCTGCCCAGAGAGGAAGGCACAGCCTCTGACCCAGAAGGGGACACACAGCTGCCAGCCCAGGTTGGAGCACAGAGTGACGCCCCCATCCGCCATCCCAGACTGGGACACACAGTCTCTGGCCCAGAGTGAGGCACCCAGTCTCTGAACCAGAGTGGTGCCCCCAGCTGCCTTTCCAGACCTGAGTGCACAGCCTCCAGCCAAGAAGGGGGCTCACAGCAACCAGCCTAGATAGAGGCGCGGCCCAGAGACTTGTGCCTTTGACTCACCTTCCCAGACAAAACTTTGTTCCCCAGGAGTTTCCCTGTTGGGAGAAAACCTCACAGCTAGGGAATCAGCAGGTTCTGCAAGAGAGCTGTACCAGAAAAACAGTGTAATAACTGCAGCAGCTCACTAAATTCAGAACGATAAACCCAGCAGCAGGGCAGCTGTCTCCAGGACTTCTGCAGGTGAGAGGAGAGCCCCCTGACTAACACAGACCACAGCTGCCACTCAGGTCTATACACCTGAGGTGAGCAGTGGCAAATCCTGAGAAACACCAGCCATTCAGTGGCCATAACCAAAAAGCAGATGAGGCTTCCCTCAGGAAAAATCATCTTCCTGCCAAGGGGATTCTCCCTAACCCAGGATTCTAGGAAGCACCAGAAACTAACAGCCAACACCTAAAATACTCCAATGGGTAGAGTCAGCATAAAGCTCAACCAACAAAAGAAAGAGCAATATGACATCTCCAGAACCCAGTCATCCAGAGGCAAGCAGCCTTGGACACCCCAACATAATTGAAATTCAAGAAGATGACCTTACATCTATGCTAATGAAGAGGATAATAGAGGAAATAAATAAAATACATAAAGAATTGGAGGAGGATAAAAATCAAACAGATTATGGCCATCCATGAAGAAACACAGGAAGATGCAACCAAATAGTTTGTGGCCTTCAGAGAAGAAATAATTAAATCACTGAAAGAAATAAAAGAAACAGAGGAATGTTCAAACACACAGTTGAAAGACTTAAAGAAAAATAGGAAAATACAATCAGACAGGTGAAGGAAGTCAACAAAACAAATCAAGATCTGTAGAATTGGAAAAATTAAAGAAAACACAAAAGGAGGAAATCATGGAGAGGAAGAATTTAGGGAAGAAAACAAGAACTACAGAGGTAAGCATAACCAGCAGACTACGAGAGATGGAAGAAATCATCTCAGGTGTAGAAGATACAATGGAAGAAATAGATGTATCCATCAAAAAAAATGTTAAATCCAAAAAATTCCTGACATAGTCTATCCAAGAATTCCAAGACAAAATGAAAAGATAAAACCTAAGAATAATAGGAATAGAGGAAAAAGAAGATTCCCTCCTTCAAGGCCCAGAAAATACCTTCAACAAAATCATAGAAGAAAATTTCCCCAACTTAAAGGAGAGGCCTATAAGAATACAAGAGGCCTACAGGACACCTAATAAATTAGACCAGAAAAGAAAATCCTCCTGCCACATAGTAATCAAAACAGTAAGTGTACAGAACAAAGAAAAAATACTAAAAGCTGCGAGGGGAAAAGGCCAAGTAACATAAAGTGGTAAACTCATCAGAATCACACCTGACTTTTCAACAGAGACTATGAAAGCAAGAAGGGCCTATATGGATATGCCGCAGACCCTAAGAGAACACAGATGTCAACCCAGGCTAATATATCCAGCAAAACTCTCAGTCATCATAGATGGAGAAATCAAGATGTTCAATGACAAAAACAAATTCAAACAATACCTACCCACAAATCCAGCATTACAGAAGATACTAGAAGGAAAAATACAACCCAGGAAAACTAACTGCATTCAGGAAAACACAGGAAACAAATAACCTCACCACAGCAAAACTAAAAGTAGCCAATCAAAGAAACTTACTACCATAGCCAACAGCAAAATCAAAGCATCTAACAGCCACTGGTCATTAATCTCCCTTAACATCAATGGACTCAACTCTCCCATAAAAAGACACAGACTAACAGAATGGATGCATAAACAAGACCCAACAATCTGTTGCATACACGAAACACACCTAAGTCACAAAGAAAGACATTACCTGAGAGAAAAAGGCTGGACGATGGTTTTCCAAGCAAATAGAACCAAGAAGCAAGCAGGAGTAGCCATTCTAATATGGAACAAAAAAGATTTTCAACTAAATTAATCAAAAGAGATGGGGAAGGTCATTTCATACTCATCAAAGGAAAACTCCACCATGAAGACACCACAGTTCTGAACATCTATGCCAAATACAATAACACCCACATTTGTAAAAGAAACATTAATAAAACTGAAACCACACGTAGATCCCCACACACTAATAGTGGAAGACTTCAACACTCCACACTCAACAAGAGACAGGTCAACAAAACAGAAATTAAACAAAGGAACAATAACTTTAATAGAGGTCATGAACCAAATGGACCTAACAGACATCTACAGAACGTTTCACCCAAACACAAAAGAATTTACCTTCTTCTCTGCACCACATGGAACCTTCTCCAAAATAGACCATATAGTTAGTCACAAAACAAGTCTCAACAGATACAAAAAGATTGAAATAATCCCAGGTTTCCTATCTGACCACCATGGACTAAAGCTGGATCTCAACAACAACAGAAATAATAAAAAGCCTACACACATAAGGAAACCGAACAACTTGTTACTCAATGACAGCTGGGTCTGGGAAGAAATAAAGAAAGAAATTAAAGTCTTCCTAGAATTCAATGAAAAAGAAAGCACAACATACCCAAACTTATGGGACACAATGAAGGCAGTGCTAAGAGGAAAGTTCATAGCACTAAGTGCCTTCAAGAAGAAATTCAAAACATCTCATGCAAGCAACTTAATGGCTCACCTAATAACCCTAGAAAAATAAGCAGACACACCAAAGAGGAGTAGATGGCTGGAAATAATCAAACTCAGGGCTGAAATCAATAAATTAGAAACAAATAAAACAATTCAAAGAATCAATGAAACCAAAAGCTGGTTCTTTGAGAAAATCAACAAGATAGACAAACCCTTAGCCAAACTAACTAAAAGGCAGAGAGACACTATCCAAATCAACAAAATCAGAAATGAAAAGGGGGACATAACAACAGACACTGAGGAACTCCAAACAATCATTCAGTCTTACTTCAAAAACCTATATACCACAAAATTTGAAAATCTAAATGAAATGGACAATTTTCTTAACTGATTCCACTTTTCAAACATGAATCAAGACCAGATAAATCAATTAAATACTCCTATATCCCCTAAGGAAACAGAAGTAGTCATCAAAAGTCTCCCATCCAAAAAAACCCCAGGACCAGATGGTTTCAGTGCAGAATTCTATCAGACCATCAAAGAAGAACTAACTCCAGTTCTCTTCAAACTATTCCACAAAATAGAAATAGAAGAAACACTACCAAACTCGTATGAATCCACAGTCACCTTGGTACCTAAACCTTACAAAGACCCAACAAAGAAAGAGAATTTCAAGCCAATCTTCCTTATGAACATTGATGCAAAAATACTCAACAAAATGTTTGTAAAACTGAATGCAAGGACACATCAAAAATATCATCCATTATGACCAAGTAGGCTTCATCCAAGGTATGCAGGGGTGGTTCAATATATGGAAATCCATCAATGTGATCCACAATATTAAAAAACTGAAAGAAAAAAACCACATGATAATCTCCTTAGATGCTGAAAAAGCATTTGACAAAATCCAACATCCATTCATCTTTAAAGTATTGGAGAGGTTTTAGTGCAGAATTCTACCAAACCTTCAAAGAAGTCCTAACACCAATTCTCTATAAAGTGTTCCACAAAATAGAAATAGAAGGAAAATTACCGAACTCTTTCTATGAAGCCACAGTCACCTTGATACCTAAACCAAACAAAGATCCAACAAAAAAAGAGAACTTCAGACCTATCTCTCTTATGAACATTGATGCAAAAATACTCAATAAAATACTTGCAAACCGAAT